>SDVV010041441.1:0-10436 GCA_016164225.1 Gammarus roeselii | reverse complement strand
CGAGGGACAGGTTGACCGAGGGACAGGTTGACCGAGGGACAGGTTGACCGAGGGACAGGTTGACCGAGGGACAGGTTGACCGAGGGACAGGTTGACCGAGGGACAGGTTGACCGAGGGACAGGTTGACCGAGGGACAGGTTGACCGAGGGACAGGTTGACCCAAAGACCGGGTGTGACCGAGACACCGGGTTTATGCTCGCGGATGCGTACGAGCGGAGAGCAGAAATGCATAGCTACACGAGCGGTAAACTGGCGCTGGATTGGAATGCAATTATGACGTGCCGTTGTAGGCTTGAGTGGAGCGGGTGAAAATTGTGCGCGATGGAATGATTTAAAATGTTGAGAAAAAAATCGTCGCGTAATATGGTGTGCTGTCATGCCTCTTACTCCATACACCAATTTGGGTCAACATCAGTTGTGCTGTAACGTGCTGAATGGAGTCTTAGAGGGAAGTAAAGTACAACTGATAGCGAAGTTAAAAAATGGTTCATTCAAACATTGGCGAACAAGATAGGACTACCCAAGAGACCGTCTAAAAACGCACATAAATATATTCGATCCATTTACTCCCACACGGCAATATATGTTCCTATTGCTTCCATTCAACCCTGGTTTTGGCACAATTCTTTTACTCACCCATTATCCATAGCTCATTAACTCATCTGTCACTCTATCCTTCGATTTCCGGAGAGCTCATCCTTATACTCATCCATTACAGTATCCCTTATAGCTTCTCAGCCACTATCCTATGCCAGTTTGTGAACCCTGGCAATGATAACCGTCTGTTTAGTACTCCTTTCTGGTACTGGTACGAATATCTTATCATGCCCTGGTTACATATACCCGCCTACGAGGGAGCCTACACGAGTCAGGCGGGTCAACTCCATCAAAATGCATTGCCTGCGGTGGCGGCGGCTGGGGCTCCGGCCCCAGCGAAAGTCCCTCAACCCACCCTGTTTCATATCCTCGCCGGTGGGGATTGCGCCTTGTGCGCCTTCTCTGCGGTGTTGATGTGGACGCAGCCTGTGCGCTGCCCGACCTTCGAGCCCACCGACATTTTCTAGATACCAGAGCTACGACATATACACTGCATTGTTTTTCATGGACAAGTGAACAATCCCCATCATTTCTCCCCTAAAAAACATCCCTGTTCCACGTGAGGTTATCCCTGCATGCGTCTGGTTGGGGCGTTGCAGTTTGGCTGAGAGACATGAACACGCTGCAACTTTCAATGTTCTGGTGTCCACTATTAAAATAATACCGCACGGGTCGCCATTTGTTAATTGCCACACAACCCACAAAGTTAATTCAGATAGCAACAAAAACACTCTACCCCTGAACCTAGCCGGCCACCCATTTCTCGTCTCCTACCTCCCTTCGTCTCAACACGGGCGTGTCGGTGGGTATCGAGGGTTTCGGGCGGTGCGCTGACGCGGTTTCCACTAACGCAGGTGGAAACCAGGGCTAAGCAGCAACAACAACCCATCCATATAATTGATACCATCTCCAATAAAACCGGTTGCTCACACTTGGCCCTGATCCTCTATTCTACTCACCCATGGTCTTGGCCCTTTCTTTTACTCTCCCATGCCCTTCTTGTTGCTTACCCACGGCAAGGGCTCCCGCTCACTCCCGCACGACCATAACCCTACCTATTACGAACCACTGTCATGACCCTATTTTCTGTTCCCCACGGTTATGACCGACCTTTCATTCACCCTCGGCCTTGAACCTCCCTGTTACTTATCCCGGCCATGACCATCTCTTTGACTAAAGCCACGACGTTGATCCTTATTCTAACCCACCCTTGGCTTTGATCCCCCCATGTACTCACCTCAGATGTAATTTCTCTCCAATTTACTCACCCCTGAACGTGACCTTTGCTATTTTGTCCCCCTTCAGAGGAACCCTCGCGAACTGGCGTACGAAGATCTGCAGAGACATTGTGGAGGCTTATGGTATTCCCGGATTATCTTTAGGCTCGAAGGCTGAGGATTCCCTCGGAAATCAGGAGGACTGAGGAAACAATCCTTTGCAGGAAGAAGGTGTGGGCATCCCTAGCAGGTATTCGTGTGGGGAGCGTATTTCAGTTGAAACATGGAAGGATGATGGTGGCAAGAGGTTGACGGAATAGAGGTTTCAAGACTCGTGAGGTTGGAGGCGTGTGGAGAGGTCAAAGAATTTCTGATGGCAGATCATTCCTTTAAAGGTTAGATATCCAGTCAATACGTACTTCTATAATGATGACCATTTACATTTTTGTCCAATTACAAAGATGAGAAATGGACCCATGGATGAGGAAATAAATAGGCCTAAAAACATGTTCACCTCCTTGTACGTCAGTCATAAGAAGGCAGAAAAAACTCTCGACAGACAAGCCTTTCCGAAACAGTAATTGAGGCTCCAACTGTCCTGCTTGTAGATAGCACAGGTCTCCAGGTTCCCGCAGTAACAATGTCTGCGTTTAGTCCGAGAGTACTTTTAGAGATGAACTTATACCCAACGTCGTGTGGGCTAAGGGAAGTCATATTGATGACTTCACTGAGCTTGAACCCATCAAGATGACCAGGGTGGACATAGCGACCGGAGAATCTTTCTTGCCTTCGTCCAGTTTCCTCTGTCAGCAGCAACTGCAAGGAAAAACACAAATAATTAATGAAAGTCAGTGCACGTGTGCTAGCGAACTAATACGAGACTCCAAAGATGAGACCACTCGTGTCTGAATAAACGTAGTAAATCTTAGGAAAGACAGAGTCAGGGATCATAAAAGTAGAGCCTAAATAAGGAACTACACAAAGCCCCTACAGTCGCATTAAAGATATATTTCCCGATAGTCTCGGTAGGGTACATCGACCATAGCATCAGCATGACAGTCACTGTAAGGTAACATCAAACTGAAATTCCCTGTATACAGTAGCATCAGCCTGACACTGTCCTGTGCATTAACCTCAGCATGACGGTCCCTGTGCAGTAGCACCAGCATGACACTTCCCTGTGCATAGCATCATCCTTCCAGTCCTTGTACAGGAGTTTTTCCATCAACGTTCAGACATAAACAGAGTTCTTAAATAATCGGTTATAGCAATATATGTTGATCTTAAAACTGCTAATTCCAGAGTTCACGCTTCGAGGCTTCGTTAATCATTATCAGAACTTCATAATGGGTTCAATTTATAGTACGAAATCGTGGGTCGCTATACCTGGAGCAAACTTCTTTTATAGCTAACGTCAGATCAGTACCTTTCATCTCCGCCAACTGTCATATTAGCCACAAGTTGTTCCAACTACCTAACTGAGTAGTAATAGTTACTACCTAACTAACGTACCATTTTTCAACAGTGAATAATCATTGCATCCCTCACTCTGACCAGCCACTGTCATATGCGCCACTGTCATATCAGTCACGAGTAGGACCATTTTACAGGTTATCACTTTAATTAAACTTTTCCTACCCAACCTAACCTAATCTAGGGGTACATGTTTCTAACTTGCGGGGCAGAGGTACGTGTTTCTAAGCCGCGGGGTAACGTACGCATTATTCTAGGGTACGTAATGCCGTTTTTTTAGCAGTTATGACATTGTCCGGTTACGACAGTGCCCGGTTACGTCAGTGTCCCGTTATTGAAGTAGCGCAAATGCGCGTGGGCTGAAAGATTTTTCAGCGGTTATGACAGTGCCCGGTGATGACTGTGAGCTGGAGAGAAGTGACGCTAGTGCGCGTGTACTGAAATATTTTTAGCGCCAAAGCTGGGCTCCCGTACGAAAAGTGTCGATTGTTCCTTAATAACAGATTGATGACGACGATGAAAATAATAATAATAATAATAACAATAATATTAATAATAGTCATTATAAAAACACTGAATGGTACAATAATCATTACAGAGAAACAAGTTTGGCAGAGTATCCTTACCAATACATTCAATTTATGCACCAAGAGAACATGCGTGGAGACAAGACAGAGTAGGGATGTAGTTGAGTCATCTGCCTCAGCAGAGCGTTAACCCATAACGAAGAAACAAACCGGTCTATTAACTGGTCCATTAACTGTTAACTATTAGAAACAAACTGGTCTATTAACAGAGCGTTAACCATTCACAAAGAAACAAACTGGTCTATTAACTATTAATTGAACTTGATAGAAAATTTGGTTGCATTGTATCAGTATCCACATATGTCATATTACTTATGGAAATGAAATTTCAATTTTATTCTAATACATCACAAAAAATAAACATTCAGTTTTGTAGTGAGTCGCGATCTGAACACCTAGGCCACTGTGTCGAGTGCTATAGCCTACACCCAAGCCACTGTGTAGAGTGCTATAACCTACACCCAGGCCACTGTGTAGAGTGCTATAACCTACACCCAGGCCACTGTGTAGAGTGCTATAACCTACACCCAGGCCACTGTGTAGAGTGCTATAACCTACACCCAGGCCACTGTGTAGAGTGCTATAGACTCTGAAATAACAGAATATGCAGTCCATAGAAACAATAAATAATGCTCCATCTCAATTCCTATGAGACCAAGCGAGATTTGTAACTCTTGGCCAAGGAGCTGAAACCATATATCAAGGGGGAGTTTCATCCACTTCTCTGACTCCCCAAACAGGAATGCTCACCTCCCCCCCTCCCCTTCTTCTTTCCTTGTGCTCGAAGCTTAGCGGAGACTGCTCCATTAGTTCTAGGATAAGGGGTGGAAACTCAATAGCTCGGAAGGATTCGTGGCATGCAAAAAAAACAGCAGCCGAGTGCTTGGCTTGAGATGACGAACAAAGGAAATTAACATGTAAGAGAACAAGAAATAATCAATTAGAGCGATGCTCATCTGAAAAGGCTCCTCTTCCGCTACGTTTGTCCTTCAATAATGCGTTACGTATACACTTGCGGCTTACAATTTTATCCAACATTTTATGTATTTTCTAATTTCCGCAGATCATTCTATAATTACAGAGTGGTTGGTCGGAATTGGGCACATTTTAGAAGCTAGGTTGATTATGTATAGAAATGTAGGGAAAATATTATTTAAAAGACAATGGATGCCTAATTATGTTAGTAGTGTAAAGTGAATCGAAACGTGCAATCTAGAGTCATTCGGGCGGTGGAGTAGGAATTGACCGGAGTCAGCAGCGGAAAATATGCGGCGCGGAGGGAAGCGGAAGGCGTGCGGCATGAAGGAACGGAGGTGATATATTCGGATGGACGGTCAGCTAATATATGTGAATAGTTTGTTAGAAGGCTATATATTTTTATTTACATACAGTTATTTGCATTTCAATGGTGGGCATACTGTATTGCAATTTCGTTGCATGTCATGTTGCACATATGCATTTTCAATGCTGCTCATCTGAATGTTTAGGGGGTATTGATAACATACATTTATAAGGTTATTTTTATTGATACAAAATCTTACAGTTGCATAATAATTTACCTGCAGTATTGAAGGTTAAAACCTTGATTATCATATGAATATAAGTGTTTCAGGTATGAATTCGCTCAATTTCATGGATTTTCGGGTATAAATTAACTTAACTGAATGTAACGATTCAAAATTGGTTTGATCGACCATGCACCCTCCATTGATGTGAAGGATTAGTCTTCTCGGGTAGGATATACTAGATATCATACTTAATCAATATATAATAGGGTAGAATCGAGAATCTTACCTAATTTTTTTTATCGTCATACGTTTTGATTGATAATCATATGAATATAAGTGTATCATACATGAATTCACCTAATTTCATGGATTGTTGGGTACAAATTAGCTTGACTAGATGTATCGATCCAAAATATTGGTTTGTTTTACCTCTCGACATTGGATTTGGGTCCGGTTCAGAGACAACTTATTTAATGTATAGTCTGTTCACATTACAGATCTTGTTATACTACCCAAACCGGTTGTCATTTGGAGTTCATCCATGTTCAACGTGAATTTTGTAAGTTCTTGTGGACGTCGATCTCAAATTCCATGGGTTTGTTAGCGAGGTTATCCGACAAGCTGCTATTCGTAGTTGTGGTTTACTTAAGTCATCAGTGAACAGATGCCCAAATTTTTATTGCCACACTCTTTGAGATTCATGTCAGACCCATTTTGGCAACATGACCTGTGTATTGATTCTTGGGTATGTCCAAGATGTGACTTTGCTCGACGTTGTTCAGAGATGATGGACTAAACAGGTGCATGGTATGTTTGAGGTATTGTACCATGACTCTGTGGTATCCCTAAAATTGTTATATATCGGTGGCAGATTGCTGAGAAGTGACCTAATAAAGCATTGTAGAGTTTGTTGTTATGACACGGTGAGCTTTGATTTGTTCTACTAGAGGCATAGCATCAGTTAGGTCTAGAAATTTGTTATGGATTTGAACGGATACTGTAATATTATTATTTGTTATGCATGAACTCAGGGTTCAATGTCAGATATTTTCGGTATGGCTGTTATCTTAGTATATGATTTTAGTCATGAACCAGATCACCTTAGGAGTTAAAGTACAGGATTAATTATATACCTGTTAATTACAAGATCGGTGATGCATAACAGCATCATGAATTGATTGACCATACACCTTCCATATTGGAGTAGGATTCATTATCTGGGGGTGGTAGGATACACCGTGAATAATAGTTAATCCTTGTCTGTTAGAGTAGAGTAGAGTACCTTATTTAGCTATTTTATAGTTGTAGTTGTATGTTTTGATTGTTTATCATAGATATATATCTAAATTAAGTATAATTTTGCCTAATTTCATAGAATGTTGAGTGTAAAACACGCTTAATTGGACGTAATGATCCAAAACATTGATACGTTTTATCCACTCGACACTGGATTTGGGTCCGGTTCCATGTCGTCTTGGAGAGCTAATTTATCGGATTTGTGTGTAGTGTTTGTGTTGAAATTCTTCAATAATTTAATATACATCTCAATTATGCTATCCGCACGCATGTCTTTACTAGATGCTTATTTCCGCATGTCGTACTTATATAAATATTGTGATCCGTTTTGAAGTTTATACACTTAGAATTTATTGATTAATTCAGGCTTTGTTATGAGATTGCGTTCCAATTCAGAATATCCGACTTATTCGAGCATTCACCAGATCCACTGTAGCATTTTTTACTATAGGTTGTAATGAAGAGGGGCCGAAAACGTAACCCATCCTAACCTATCTTTACCTATTCTAAACATGAATTATATTTTCTTCCCGTTTGCACACTTATGTCATGTATTTTATTTCTTCAGTGATTTAAGCTTTATTCATATCAAATCTATCCACTAGACTCTGTAGTTTTTACCAATCTTCACCAGTTTATGTACCTACATATATATATTTTTTCACTTTGCTTGTTACAGGTCCAGTAATTTAGACTAGTTTCAAGTAATGTTAAGTGATAGCACGTTAGTGGACTGTAGTGTTCCAAACGTTCATGTAAACTTACCGCATATGGGTGTTGAAGCGTTAGCAAGTTTTTGTATGGTTTAACTGTTAGAATAAGATTTATTTTGTTGTAATGTTGGATGTGTTGCTCCCTCCATTTTCGTCTATTATAACGAATATTGAATAAATCCATTCTAACATATTTACTACAGATCTGTGATGTAAGGTCCGCAGTCAACAAGATTTAGGATATAAACCATTTCTAAGGTACATAATTAGCAAAATATATATCAATGTACGACAACATAGATCACGCATTATCCCTTCGGTTAAAATATTTCCATATCAAACTTGCACTGAAAGCACTCCGTTAACTGAATGAGTACAAATTTTAGTATAATTTTATGTTTACTGACATTAAAAACCTTGACGAACGAGAAAAAAACATGTAACCAACTAAGCAACTGCCGTGAACAAGATACCAGGACATGCGAGCAACATACGCTGAAACCTATAGTAAATGGTGTGGAATACTTTTACACAAACTCGCTATAGTATATACAAAATCTAATGAAAATTACTCGCCAACTCAGTCCAAAACAGGGTTAAATTAACATTTCTTTAACTAAAGTAACCACAGCTTAATCGTAACAGAATGTCATATATACATATAAAATACCAAAATGATGCAATAACCGACCAATTAGCATTACCGGAAATAGTGTGCTACTTGTACGATGCAAACCTAAAATAACCTAAAAATTCATATAACTGTATGAGACAATTGTGGGATCTTCTCCTATGAGTGCGATAGCTTGAGGCCAGAGAAAACGAGGGATGGAGTTACTGCAAGAGTAACATAGAATAGAGCGCAAGGGTACTGACATTCGACCGAAAATTCCGCAGTCTCATCGAAAAAACGGATACTTGTCTATTGAGATCGGCTTAGGTATCATTACAAGTTCTGTAATGTGAGCAGACTATAGATTAAATAAGTTGTCTTTGAACCGGGCCCAAATCCAAGGTCGAGAGGTAAAACATACCAATATTTTGGATCGATACATCCAGTTAAGCTAATTTATACCCAACAATCCACGAAATTAGGCGAATTCATACCTGATACTTATATTTATATGATAATCAATCAAAACGTACAACGGAAAAAAAATCTCTATCCTGCGGCATATCCCACCCCAGAAGATAAATACTACACAACAATGAAAAGTGCATGGTCGATCAAACCAATTTTGGATCGTTACCATCAGTTAAGGTAATTTATACCAATGAATCCATGAAATTAGGCGAATTCATAACTGAAACACTTATATTCATATGATAATCACGGTTTTAACCTCAAATACTGCATGCAAATTATCATGTAACAGTTTGATTCAATATCAATAGAAATAACCTTATAAATGTATGTTATCAATACCCCCCAAAACATTCAGAAGAGCAGCATTGAAAATGCATATATGCAACATGACATGCAACGAAATTGCAATACAGTATGCTCACCATTTAAATGCAAATACCTATGTGTAACTGAAAATATATAACCTACCAACAAACTATTGACATATATAAGCTGTCCGTCCATCCGAATGAGTCACCTCCATTCCTTCATGCCGCACGCCTTCCGCTATCCTCCGCGCCGCCCACCTTCCGCCGCTGACTCCGGTGAAACCTAATGCTTTATTCCTGCCCGGAATAAAGCATAAGGTTTCAAAGATTGCGTAGTGGTGGACAAATCAGTTATCTGCCTCAACTAATCATCTGGTTTAACAAACAGTATCTGCCTCAACTAATCATCTTGTCTGACACACAGTTATCTGCCTGTACTAATCAACTGGTCTAACACACAGTTATCTGCCTCAACTAATCATCTGGTCTAACAAAGTTATCTGCCTTAACTAATCATCTGATCTAACACATATTTTTCTGCCTTACCAAATCATCTGATCTAACAGAGTTTTCTGCCTCAACTATTCATCTGGTCTAACACAGACTTATCTGCCAGCACTAATCATCTGGTCTAACGCACAGTTATCTGCCCCAAATAATCATCTTGTCTAACACGCAGTTTTTTGCCTCAACTAATCATCTGGTCTAACAGACAGTATCTGCCTCAACTAATCATCTGGTCTAATGCACAGTATCTGCCTCAACTAATCATCTGGTCTAATACACAGTCTCTGCCTCAACTAAATTTCTGGTCTAACACACAGTTATCTGCTGCACTAATCATCTGGTCTAACAGAGTTCTCTGCCTCTCCTAATCATCTGGTCTAACACAGAGTTATCTGCCTGTACTAATCATCTGGTCTAACACAGTTATCTGCCTCAACTAATCATCTGGTCTAACACAGGGTTATCTGCCTGTACTAATCATCTGGTCTAACACACAGTTATCTGCCTGTACTAATCATCTGGTCTAACACAGAGTTATCTGCCTGTACTTATCAACTGGTCTAACACAGTTATCTGTCTGTACTAATCATCTGGTCTAACACAGAGTTATCTGCCTGTACTAATCAGCTGGTCTAACACAGAGTTATCTGCCTCCACTAATCATCTGGTCCAACACAGAGTTATCTACCTCAGCACAACGTAACTAATTACATACATTCATGCAGAATTTAAAATGAATAAAGAATATAATACCATGTTAAGCCTCCATCGATTGAACGTGGATAAAGCGACTATTAATGACGACGATGAAAGACGACGATAACAGACGACGATAACAGACGACGATAACAGACGACGATAAAAAACGCCGATAAAAACCGCCGATAAAAGACGCCGATAAAAGACGCCGATAAAAGACGCCGATAAAAGACGCCGATAAAAGAAGCCGATAAAAGACGCCGATAAAAGACGCCGATAAAAGACGCCGATAAAAGACGCCGATAAAAGACGCCGATAAAAGACGCCGATAAAAGACGCCGATAAAAGACGCCGATAAAAGACGCCGATAAAAGACGCCGATAAAAGAGGCCGATACAAGACGCCGATACAACACGCCGATAAAAGACGCCGATAAAAGACGC
>SDVV010041440.1:0-10436 GCA_016164225.1 Gammarus roeselii | reverse complement strand
AGTGCAGTTGCTGGCTGTTGGAGGGGAGAAGGAATAAGTGCAGCTGCATGCTGTTGGAGGGGAGAAGGAATAAGTGCAGCTGCATGCTGTTGGAGGGGAGAAGGAACAAGTGCAGCTGCATTCTGTTTGAGGGGAGAAGGAACAAGTGCAGCTGCTGGCTGTTGGATGGGAGAGGAATAAGTGCAGCTGCATGCTGTGTGAGAGGAGAAGGAATGAGTGCAGTTGCATGCTGTTGGATGAGAGGAGGAATAAGTGCAGCTGCATGCTGTTGGAGGGAAGATGGAAAAAGTGCAGCTGCATGCTGTTTGAGGGAGAAGGAATAAGTGCAGCTGCAGGCTGTTGGAGGGGAGAAAAGATAAGTGCAGCTGAATGCTGTTGGAGGGGAGAAGGAATAAGTGCAGCTGCATGCAGTTGGAGGGGAGAAGGAATAAATACAGCTGCATGCTGTTTGAAGGGAAAAAGAATAAGTGCAGCTGCATGCTGTTTGATGGGAGAAGGAATAAGTGCAGCTGCATGCTGCTGGAGGGGAGAAAGAATAAGTGCAGCTGCATGCTGTTGGAGGAGAGAAGGAATAAGTTCAGCTGCTGGCTGTGGGAGGGGAGAAGGAATAAGTGCAGCTGCAGGTTGCTAGAGGGGAGAAGGAATAAGTGCAGCTGCATGCTGTTGGAGGGGAGAAGGAATAAGTTCAATTGCTGGCTGTGGGAGGGGAGAAGGAATAAGTTCAGCTGCTGGCTGTGGGAGGGGAGAAGGAATAAGTGCAGCTGCAGACTGTTAGAGGGGAAGAGGAATAAGTGCAGCTGCATGATGTTGGAGGGGAGAAGATCTTAGCAGCATAAAGGTCTTTTTGATGTTTATAAGATCATGCGAGTACACAATTCGAGATGTGGTCACTTTACTGAGAATTTTAACGACGTTTAGTGCACAAATTCGCACTATTCAGAACCAAACTATAAAATCTGACGATAACAAAATGTACTTATGTGCGCGATTGTATTTTTTGCTTTTCCAGGTTAGCTGCGCATGCCGTATGGACTATCACTAATGGTACTTTTTACCTGCAGCGTATTTCTAGAATGTGGCGTAATGGGTGTGTTATCATTTAGGTTTCCAGATAAAATGTATTTTAATTTTGTGCGCTGAATATATTTATGTCTAGCAATTCATTCTATAGTATTCATTTCCACCATCGTATTGCAATGATTTAATGCTAATTAAATACCGTGCTAACGTACCAGAAAGGCATTTACATACTGACAATGGAATGTTGCTTTGATAGGTTTCAGCTCTGGCTTACCCTAGAACTGAATGCAATTGAAGTGGTCGTGGCTTCCCACTGATGTCTGGAAAGCAAATTTAGTACAGGGGCCTATTTTGGCTACCCAAAACTGTCGGACGGGTTAGGAGGTTGCAATCGCAATTCATATAATTACCATACGATTTTACTTATAAAGGGCTTTGTATTGTTTTTTATTGAATACAGTCGAAGAGCTTCACGGTGTAACCACAATCTTCTCCAAGGTGGTCCCTTGTCGGCGTTGCACACGCTCTATCTCGATAGGCCGGAGTGAAAGCAGACAAATCATGACAGGTGGCGGTCACAGGAACAGCAACTCACGTCAGGGGCGGTCACAGGAACAGCAAATCGCGTCAGGGGCGGTCACAGGAACAGCAAATACCGTCAGGGGGCGGTCACAGGAACAGCAAATCCGGGCAGAGGGCGGTCACAGGAACAGCAAATCCGGTCAGAGGGCGATCACAGGAACAGCAATTTGTGTGAGCGGAGTGATTGTGAATCCCCCAAAAAAGGGCACAACTGTGCTGTTCTCTTGAAGACTTGAGTATTTCGTAGGCATTCGATTATCCTTCAGTAATTCGTTTAGGTCATTTGTTATTCATAAAGTTACGAGAGTCCCGTCCGGTAGCATTTTCAATGCAGCACAGTGGCCCGCCAAGCTCTGCGTAAGCACAAGAACCAGCAAACACGCTGGAGCCGCTTCTTTGGTTCTTTGATGGCACTTTCGAGAGGCGGCTGTTAAATACTTGCGCATCGGATCCGTGTAGATAAGGGGACGCGCTGTCTTTCTGAATATTTGTTTATATTGTTTGAATAAAGGAAGGAACGGTATAACATGCGCTATGTGTTGGGAGTATTTTCTTTGTTGAAAAGTTTATAGTGTACAATCAAGCCAGCTTAGATGAACATTTCTTAAGCAGAGAAATTATTAATTTAGTCGGTTCTAAAAAGTGAAGACTTGTTCTGAGACATTATATTCTGCCGAAAAATTCCCCTCCGTCGGCTGTAGCTAGAACGTGAATATTCCGTGAGAGAGAGGGTTTAATTTTACAGCAGGATCTGATATATTTGTGAAAATTTTCAATCACGAAGAGATGATAAGAAGAAGTATTACCAAAAATCGTCTAATGTGTTGATGAAAAGGACTGAAGAGCATACGCCTGCTTGATTACAACACTTTTGATGGCATATATTAGATTTTTTTATTTAATTGATCAACAAAAAAAATCAGTCAACGCAACGTATCCTGTAACATAAAGATTTTTTTTTTTAAAAACAGCATGTATAATACTAATATTAGTATAGAAAAGCCATAGTAATGAGGAGGAGGGTGTTCTAGCAAAAAAACAGTTTCAGCCAGAGGCAGTCTGAATAAATGATCCCACAGTTTGGATGGAGGTGACTAAGCCATGCACCAAGACTGACATGGTATTTTAGAACCATGAGAGATCATAACAATTACTACATCTTATAAGGACTATCATATTCAAACCTCGAACATTTGTTCAATTGTCCTCCGATTACTTACATGCCGTAACACATTTTTTGCTCGTTTTAATCTTTTTAGGACAAAAATTTGTTCCTTGAAAACTCAGATGGGATTTTTCAACATTTCCCGCCGCTATTTTGGTCAAAAATAAAGGTCGAGTTCTGCTTGGGCTTCGTGAAGTCTTTGAGTCTCCAAAATCAGAGGGGGAATTTCCCTTAATATCATAGAGCAAAGTCATAATCGTCTCACGGTGGGGTTTTACAGGCATTTTTTTTTGTCTTGCAACGAATCCCCCACTCTCTATTTGTGATTTTATTCTGGTGCCGATTGTTGTATGTTAAAGCAATAATGAATAAATCCAACCTGCGTATAACGTACATAACTGCGGATCACCATTATTGACAAATGCTTTGAATAACCCATAAAATAAATGCAATCCTTACTTTGTTAGGTACTCGTTAGAACAATAGTTACGGTCTAAAGTAACGCCCCTTGCAATCGACAAGGATTATTCATCTGATGTTTTCTGTATTCCTTCCACAACCAATAATAAGAGACGATAATAACAAGCGAGAGACCCTCATAAATCGTAGGATAGGCCGGCGCCAGGATGAAGCAATCGACAGGAAGGATCTCAGTAATGGAGATCCTGATCGCATGTAACAGGCCGTTAGACGGAACAGTTAGTTTCTGATGTCGAGGAGGGAGACTGCTTTATGATAACGTATAAAAGTTTACTTTACAACTGATCGATTCCGGCAGTTGAAGGCTGTTTCGAGTGGCGGTAGTGTAAACACGAGGAAACAAAACTGTTGAAACTTTTGTCAATGTAGCATAGTATTGTTGTAGTCAATACAAATTCATGTATGCCATCAAAAACCAAAAGCTACAATAGAATGGACAAAGTGAGCAAAAAATACTTCAGTTGTCCTACAACGCATACAAAAATAGTGTTTATACAACCAAAATTAGTAAAACTAGAAAACAATACGCCAAAGAGAAAGAAAGTTTCAAGGCTTCACCCTGTGCAGTAAAATATTTCCATAATTTCTGCTGCCTAATTCAATTAAAATATAATTCAGTGCGTTATATCGTCCTTGAATAATTCAGTCTGTAAGCAATTGCATGGTTGGCGTTCACGCTTTCTTCACCTCCAGCCTCCTTGAGTTTGGCCAGTTTGACCTGCCAACAGTTGAGCGTCCTTGCGTGGCTGGGTGTCTGATTTCTTGCACCGAATGGCCTCACTAACTTTCTTTGTCCCTTCAAATGGCCTTTACGGCAAGTTGAGTCGAAAGAGAAAGAGTTTGGGTGAATGTTGTTGGCCTTAATTAGACAAAGTTAGGAATCTGAGTTGAATTGGATAAAAGATTATTCATTTAGACCGCTTTGGAGAAGTCATAGCAGTTGTGTTTCGTAAATGATGTTCAGCTGAATGATGAGTAACAAATGAAGAATTTGGTAAACTCGTGCAAATTATTGTCAATACGGTGCGCACAAAATAATATTATAAAACATATGCACAACATCTCGTGACCCGCATAAGATAGGAACTCTCACGATATTAGTAAGAAAGACAAACGCAATTTATTGGGACCCTCTTTAATGTTTGAGAAACGCTCCATGATCGACCCTCCATGCATATCCAACAAATGGTTTGATAGGTCGGTACATAAACGCATGAAATTCTCTTGCTCACGGATATAAAAGTTGCAGGAAACTGTAAATTGATCGTGCCAGACAAGATTTTAGCTAAGTATCACCAGAAGGTTTATCCTTCTGCAACCCTGCAAAACCGTGTCGCCTTTTACTGAGCTCACGGGGTCGACATAGCAAAACAATATTGTGACGTTGCAGGCTTCATCCGCCTAAAACTGCGTGGAACAAATAAGAAATTAACCAGTTATGTAATTGTATAGCATTCTGCAGGTATTTCTCCTAACAGCAGGTGTGTAGGGGAGAATACCTCGTAAAATCATAACATTGGTGCAACGAAGTGTTTTTGTTCAAATGAGTGGTTGAAAAGGCATAAGTGTGTTATAGAAATGTTACCCTATCAAATGGAGCTTAGATCTAGCGGCATTATTATTTTTTTTTTCTTTCATGTACCGCTTAAAGAATACCGGGAAAACTTTTGTTTATATGAATACTTTGAATGGTGATGCCTTTTTGGAGAAATCACTTTTAGATGCGAAAGGCCTCAGAATCACCAAGAGCTTCTGATCTGGACATAAAGGTTAATTAATTCAATAGTGATGCAGCATCTCTTTGTAAATGGCGATCTTTCTTACCCTATCGAGTAGCTTGTGCCTATCGAGCAGCCCATGAACGACGAGGTTGCCCATCGTTCATGGGGCTGCCGGATGCTGAAAACTCCAACGGAGGTTGTGGCCACCTTGGCAACAATAGTCCTAACGTCACCTTTCCTTAGTAAAGGGGTGTATTTGCCTCCCAGTGTTTATCGAGACGGTTTTTAAGGTGTTTACGTTATTACTGTTAACCACTTCATGTGGTAGACGGTTCCAAATTGTTGGTAACTTGATAGGAAAGAAGTTCTCAGCCACTGATGTTTTGAATGGTTTTAGCTGCAGTTTTTTCATGCTATTCTGTTCCTCGGATTATAATCTCGGTCAAAGAGGCCCTCTGGGCTAGCTCTAGTAAACCCATTTAAGTATTTGAAGGTTCCTATTAATTGGACTCTAAGTCGTCTTATACTCTCTGTGAATATTGCTTGAGGCTCAGTTCTGCTGTCCTTGTGAGTGCTGCTTGAGGCTCAGTTCTGCTGTCTTTGTGAGGGCTGCTTGAGCCTTAGTGAAATAGACTCTGTGAGTGTTTCTTGAGGCTCAGTTCTGTTGTCCTTGTTAGTGATACTTGAGCCTTAGTGAAATAGACTCTGTGAGTGTTTCTTGAGGCTCAGTTCTGCTGTCCTTGTGAGTGCTGCTTGAGGCTCAGTTCTGCTGTCCTTGTGAGTGCTGCTTGAGGCTCAGTTGTGCTGTCCTTGTGAGGGGTGCTTGAGCCTTAGTGAAATAGACTCTGTGAGTGTTTCTTGAGGCTCAGTTCTGTTGTCCTTGTTAGTGATACTTGAGCCTTAGTGATATAGTCTCTGTGAGTGTTGTTTGAGGCTCAGTTCTGCTGTCCTTGTGAGTGTTGCTTGAGTCTTAGTGATATAGTCTTAATGAGTGTTGCTTGAGGCTCAGTTCTGCTGTCCTGGTGAGGGCTGCTTGAGGCTCAGTGATATAGTCTTAATGAGTGTTGCTTGAGGCTCAGTTCTGCTGTCTTTGTGAGGGCTGCTTGAGGCTCAGTGATATAGTCCTAATGAGTGTTGCTTGAGGCTCAGTTCTGCTGTCCTTGTGAGGGCTGCTTGAGGCTCAGTGATATAGTCCTAATGAGTGTTGCTTGAGGCTCAGTTCTGCTGTCCTGGTGAGTGTTGCTTGAGTCTTAGTGATATAGTCTTAATGAGTGTTGCTTGAGGCTCAGTTCTGCTGTCCTTGTGAGGGCTGCTTGAGGCTCACTGCTACTATCTCTATGAGTGCTGTTGCATGAGACTCGGGGAGTTGGTCTCTGGGGCTCGTACTTAAAGACAATGGAACCGCTTTGTATTCTTACAGCAGCCTACCTATCATATCTTCGATTACTCTAATGTCCAACCGCTTCCGTTCGAATGCTGTTCTAGTTGATGAGTTGATGTCTCTATCTTACCGCTTCCTTCCCAGTTTGGGCCGTCATTTTTAATTGCGATCAGCTAGCAATTGATAATAACATATGTTATGGAGGCAACCTAATCTATTTTGTCATCATTGCAGTAAATTTTTAGATAGCAAGGAAAGACACAGACTGAGGAAAGAATCGCTCATCATGTTTGTTATTTTCTTAATTATTTATAGATAATCATAGACAACGCAAAAACACACATCAGTATATCACGCCCATTTTGATAGTCAAATACACCATGTTTATCGGCATTTGATTTAATAGTAGAGTAATTTTCCACTTAGAACAATAACAAAACGTACGGAATGTTTTTCGAATAAAAAAAATTGTGTCGTAGTATTAGAGTATTTATTGATATGGTACTGAAGGCCGCCAATCAGCTGCTTCCTGACTATTTTCCTCCACTTTCCACACCATCTTTTGTATACGAGGCCTGATTTATTCAGCTGCTGGAATTTATTTGCTCATAAATTACTCCCACATATTGTCCGAGATTTCGCCTTGCTGAGATGAACAGCTCAGTGTTGGAAGCAATGGCGTCTAATGCCCGAGCTAAAATAACCATGCATGCATTGTGGCGGTTGCCATTAATTATCGTCCTATTCAAGTGACATTATTGTTTTTTAAACACGCGCAGGAAAAAAGTGGTAGCTACTTGTGTTAAAAAACAATAGATAACAAATTATTTTAATCAGAATGCTTTTACATTGCAAGCCTTTTCAGCTGTAATGAACACTAATGTCATACTTAAACTTGAAGACGTCGGTGTCTTATTTTGCTATTCGAACTCTCTCTTAAGAGTTTGTCGTCTGAAAAATAGCAACTCACGTGATCTCCTGATGACTTGTGGTCATGACTTGTGGTCATGACTTGTGGTCAAGGCTTGTGGTCATGATTTGTGGTCAAGACTCGTGGTCATGACTTGTGGTCATGACTTGCGGTCATGATTTGTGGTCAAGACTTGTGGTCATGATTCGTGGTCATGACTTGTGGTCATGACTTGTGGTCATGACTTGTGGTCATGACTTTTGGTCATGACTTGTGATCATGACTTGTGGTCATGACTTGCGTTCATGACTTATGGTCCTGACTGGTGGTCATGACTTGTGGTCATGACTTGCGGTCATGACATTATTGCCAAGCTAACGAAATAATCATCAGTTTGTTGACAAAAGTTAAGCAGATCGAAAAAAATCGGATTTCCCAATAATGGGATGTCATGAACATTTCTCTAAGAAGGTTTATTGAAGGCTGTAAAGTCGAAACCGTTAAACTGATGTCAGCAGATGACGCCCAGAGCATTGATGCTGTAACGCCTCAAAATCTCAATATTCGGAATATTTAAATCTTAGTTAGAAAGTATATTGAAGTGAGGTGGGTCTGAAATCGTAGGAAGAAAGTATATTGAAGTGAGGTGGGTCTGAGATCGTAGTAAGAAAGCATATTGAAGTGAGGAGGGTCTGAAATCGTGAAAAAAATGATCGTAATGTAAGGTGGGTCTGAGATCGTAGGAAGAAAGTATCTTGTTGTGAGGTAGGTAAGAAGTCATTTCCATATTTTTTACTCGGAGTACAAGTGTGATGCTTACTTCTACTTTGTAAGTATATTCGCGTTGACTCCTGTCAGAACTTCTTCGTTTTCTGGGAGATTGTGCAAACAGTGTCTATGACTTCACTCTGTCCATCATACGATCCCACTACCTTTTACCAGACCCTTCATCTTTCCCTTGTCTCTGGCTTTTCCCTTCCATCTACGAAATTTACGACCCCGCTGGCAGTTGACCCTTTTAAGAAATATGAGCCAACTCCATCTCATTTGTTTGTCCTCAGCCTGGGATCAGGTAAAACCAACGAGATCGTTGCTGGGGGTGGAGACCGATGCTTTACTGCGGTCTGACCGCGGCTATACTGCGATCAAACCGAAGCTTTACTGCGGACAGACCGAGACTTTACTACGATCATACCGAGGCTTTACTGCGGTCAGACTGAGGCTTTACTGCGGTCAGACCCAGACTTTACTGCGGTCAGACCGGCTTTACTGCGGTCAGACCGGCTTTACTGCGGTCAGACCGAGACTTTACTGCGGTCAGATCGAGACTTTACTACGATCATACCGAGGCTTTACTGCGGTCCGACAGAGGCTTTACTACGATCATACCGAGGCTTTACTACCATCATACCAAGGGTTTACTGCGGTAAGACTGAGTCACAGCTGGCATAGACGAAATCCATTTCAATAGCCAAACAGTCAAGGGTGGCATGGACGTGATAAATTTCAATAGCCGATCAGTCACAGGTGGCATAGACGTGATCCCTCTCAAAAGCTGATCAGTCACAGGTGGCATAGACGTGATCCATCTCAATAGCCGATCAGTCACAGGTGGCACTGACAAGATCCATCTCAATAGCCGATCAGTCACAGGTGGCACAGACGTGATCCATCTCAACAGCCGATCAGTCACAGGTGGCATAGACGTGATCCATCTCAATAGCCGATCAGTCACAGGTGGCACAGTCATACTGAATTACTCTGAAACTGCCACCATTACCACCGCTTGTTGCAGTGGTAATCGGCTTCCCTTTAAATACTTCATTATAATAATCAACGTAGCTGAACACCATCCAACTGACTCAACAGAACTGCTGCATCTTCCTCGTCATGAGCTCAGCAGAGGGGGCTGTGTTAATTGCTTGGCATCCCGCAATGACTGTCTTATGTTTGTCACATCATCTCAGGATTCGGCATGAGTTCATCAGTGGTTTTCTCTGCTAACATCACCAATTGTGTCTCATTTTTGGCCACTATTCCGAAGGAGGTCTGATGCTGCGGCAACTGCAAGAGAGGCAGACCCTCAGTAACGGGTTTGATCGAGTATTGTGATAATGTGACTAAGAACGACACGTCAAGAAGTCAAACTAATATCTGATTACTTTCGGCTTGCAGCCATTGAATAGTCTAAACCTCAAGAAGAAGTTGTTGTTCATTGCTACAATATAAAACTTATGGAAAGATATATCACTGGGCATGTTTTACAAATATATCGCAGGACATTTATCGGCGCTGTAAGGATAATTAGAAGTGCTGAGTGACTCACCGCTTTAATTAATTAATGTACTGATGACGCTATTACGAACTAATTCAATGCATGCCCGACAGTAGCGGCACAAATGGAAGGTTCTTGTATTCCATAAACGAATAAAAGGTGTCCTATACAGTAGAAACGATCACACAGATAACCCAGAGATAGATACGCCTACGTTGTTATTTTTATTGATCACGTTCCTTTATCACTACGGCGTTAATTGTGTGTTGTACATCATTGGCATGTAATTAAAAGAACTGTTTGCATGCTCCACATAATCATCATCTCACCAATTTTAAACTCTGTAGTATTGTAAACATGATACATTAAATAGAGTGCGCTTATTTATCGTGTGCCGAACACTAGTTATATTATGAAGCGTTAATTGTTTGGATCACTTCTGAAATAATTTATATGCTTGCGTTAAACTGAGGGAAATCGTAAACGCTCATATCTCATCATAACATCGCAATTGGTCAACTGTCCTCCCAAAAACTATACTGGCTGTATAACTGTGGTGAGGCCTGAGCGACCTACATTTGAATATATATGCATAAAGAAGAGGGATATCATTAGCAAATATAGCATGGTTAAGTCATGCGAACTGCTCTAGTGGATTCGAGCTTCTGATGAAGATAAACCTAATCAAACTAACACTTTGATCTTTAAAGGGTTATCGAAACTCCAATTCATTTCAGGAGCACGGCGACTTAGCGGTAGAAAATGTAAACGTTTTTCCATTGCATCCATAACTAAGATAAAACAATGTAAACGTTTTTCCATTGCATCCATAACTAAGATAAAACAATGTAAACGTTTTTCCATTGCATCCATAACTAAGACAAAACAATGTAAACGTTTTT
>SDVV010041439.1:0-10436 GCA_016164225.1 Gammarus roeselii | reverse complement strand
TACCCGCTAACTAGTTCACTACCCATACCCGCTAACTAGTTCACTACCTCTGCCCGCTAACTAGTTCACTACCTCTGCCCGCTAACTAGTTCACTACCTCTGCCCGCTAACTAGTTCACTACCCCTGCCCGCAAACTAGTTCACTACCCTACCCGCTAACTAGTTCACTACCCATACCCGCTAACTAGTTCACTACCTCTGCCCGCTAACTAGTTCACTACCTCTGCCCGCTAACTAGTTCACTACCTCTGCCCGCTAACTAGTTCACTACCCCTGCCCGCAAACTAGTTCACTACCCTACCCGCTAACTAGTTCACTACCCATACCCGCTAACTAGTTCACTACCTCTGCCCGCTAACTAGTTCACTACCTCTGCCCGCTAACTAGTTCACTACCTCTGCCCGCTAACTAGTTCACTACCCCTGCCCGCAAACTAGTTCACTACCCTACCCGCTAACTAATTCACTACCTCTGCCCGCTAACTAGTTCACTACCCCTGCCCGCTAACGAGTTAACTACCCCTCCCCGCTAACTACTTCACTACCCCTGCCTGCTAACTAGTTCACTACCTCTGCTCGCTAACTAGTTCACTACCCCTGCCCGCTAACTAGTTCACTACCCCTGCCCGATAACTAGCTCACTACCCCTGCCTGCTAACTAGTTCACTAGCCTTGTTCGCTAACCAGTTCCCTACCCCTGCCCACTAACTAGTTCACTACCCCTGCCCGTCAACTAGTTCACTACCCCTCCCCACTAACTAGTTCACTACCCCTGTCTGCTAACTAGTCCACTACCCCTGCTCGCTAGTTTGTTCGCTACTCCTGCCCGCGAACTAGTTCGCTACCCCTGCCCGCTAACTAGTTCACTACCCCTACCCGCTAACTAGTTTACTACCCCTGCCTGCTAACTAGTTCGCTTCCCCTGCCCGCTAACTAATTCGCTACCCCTGCCCACTCACTTGTGTACTACCCATACTCGCTAACTAGTTCGCTGCCCCTGCCCGCTAACTAGTTCACTACCCCTGCATGCTAACTAGTTCACTATCCCTGCCCAATAACTAGTTCACTACCTCTACCCGCTAACTAATTCACTACCCCTGCCCGCCAACTGGTTCTCTACCCCTGCCCGCTATCTAGTTCGGTACCCCTGCCCGCTAACTAGTTCATTACCCATGTCCGCTAAGTAGTTCACTACTCCTGCCCGTCAACTAGTTAACTACCCCTCCCCGCTAACTAGTTCACTACCCCTGCCCGCTAACTAGTTTACTACCCCTGCCCGCTAACTAGTTTACTACCCCTGCCTGCTAACTAGTTCACTACCCCTGCCTTCTAACTAGTTCACTACCCCTGCCCGCTAGCTAATTCACTACCCCTGCCCGCTAACTAGTTCACTACTCCTGCCCGCTAACTAGTTCACTACACCTGCCCGCTAACTAGTTCGCTACCCCTGTCCGCTAACTAGTTCACTTCCCCTGCCCGGTAACTAACTCACTACCCCTGCCTGCTCACTAGTTCACTAGCCTTGTCCACTAACCAGTTCCCTACCCCTGCCCGCTAACTGGTTTACTACCCCTGCCCGTCAACTAGTTCACTACCCCTCCCCACTAACTGGTTCACTAACCCTGCCTGCTAACTAGTCCACTACCCCTGCTTGCTAGTTAGTTTTCTACCCCTGCCCGCTATCTAGTTCGGTACCCCTGCCCGCTAACTAGTTCACTACCCATGTCCGCTAACTAGTTCACTACTCCTGCCCGCCAACTAGTTAACTACCCCTCCCCGCTAACTAGTTCACTACCCCTGCCCGCTAACTAGTTCACTACCCCTGCCCGCTAACTAGTTTACTACCCCTGCCCGCTAACTAGTTCACTACTCCTGCTTGCTAACTAGTTCACTATCCCTGCCCGATAACTAGTTCACTACCTCTACCCGGTAACTAGTTCACTACCCCTGCCCGCCAACTGGTTCTCTACCCCTGCCCGCTATCTAGTTCGGTACCCCTGCCTGCTAACTAGTTCACTACCCATGTCCGCTAACTAGTTCACTACTCCTGCCCGTCAACTAGTTCACTACCCCTCCCCGCTAACTAGTTCACTACCCCTGCCCGCTAACTAGTTTACTACCCCTGCCCGCTAACTAGTTTACCACCCCTGCCCGCTAACTAGTTCACTACTCCTGCTTGCTAACTAGTTCACTATCCCTGCCCGATAACTAGTTCACTACCTCTACACGGTAACTAGTTCACTACCCCTGCCCGCCAACTGGTTCTCTACCCTGCCCGCTATCTAGTTCGGTACCCCTGCCTGCTAACTAGTTCACTACCCATGTCCGCTAACTAGTTCACTACCCCTCCCCGCTAACTAGTTCACTTCCCCTGCCCGCTAACTAGTTTCTTACCCCTGCCCGCTAACTAGTTCACTACCCCTGCCCGCTATCTAGTTTCTTACCCCTACCCGCTAACCAGTTCACTACCCCTGCCTGCTTGGTTCAGTTCATTATAGCCTCAAAAAATTCTCCAGAATAACGACAAATAAGCGTCTATGATATGTAAACCACACCTACTGACATTAAATGTACATTAATAAATACGATTCACCTTTTTCAAGCCATGTATTCCAACCCGCATCCGCAAACAGAATTTTTCTAATTAACAAATTATTAATATTTTTACCCAAATTTAAACCGTATCCGCAAACGAGCTTCACGGTAAACAAATGACTCTTCCACACCAAACCCACTTCATCACTTTCATCTTGTCCTCCATTACAACCACACCGGCAGCGAACGAGGCAATTCCTACTCCCCGGGACTCCATGAGCATCTGCTGGACTTCGATGCTCCTGTGCATGATTGATTTAGGATCGGCCCGAGGAACCGCAAGTTATATGATAATGTTGGTTGCCTGATTAGTGCTAACAGCTGCAGCGGCCGGTTAACTTGTTCGGGTGTCATGAAGCATCGTCAGGAAGGAGGCTGTGATGGATGAACGGCCAGTAAACTTGACAAAATAGAGCAACTAGGTACATTGCACACTACTTTGTTCAATAGCCTTGAAGAGGACATGGACACGATACTCTGGAAAGGCACTCAGCCAAAGATTTGGCCCTGTCTGCCAGATAGACGGCGGTGCAGGTTTTGATGCCTAGGATACTAGATGTTCGGATCGTTTGAATGCAAGCTCACTTGATGTCAGGTGGCTAGACGCTGATGTATGGGAGATGCTGATAAGAAGACTCGGCTTGAATGTTGGGCCGTTGTTTGCCATAAATAATGGCTGCAAATGTGGTTGATTACCAACAGGCCAGAAATCTTTGTTGAAAGTTGATAATAAAATTGTTAAGAAATATATGAACATCGTTGTATTATAGAAAAAAATACAGAATTAATAGGTTGTTTGAATGGAATTAGTAACAGTTCCCAATTCTGAAAATTATTGTAAATTGTTTGCTTAACATGTTTCCATTTACGTTATGGAGAAACAACGACACATTCGGATGATTACATGAAATAATGTTAACACATTCCTCATTATTTCCATGCAATGACTGTGTGGATTTTAGTCTGTTTTATTTTCTAGCTGGTGAAGTTTTTTTGTTGTATCCCAACCACTAATCATTTGGGTAGGAATAGCATTATTGAATCATGGGCCCAGGAGTATATAATTAGAGCGCCATACCCCATCAACATGTGTAGGCTGTGCTTATCTTTTTTCCATTGCATGTCTCTTAATTACAATTCTCGCATATTTTTTCTCGTAACCGCTACAGGTTGCCGTCGATGATCGGTCTCGTCACCCTAACATGGTAACGAAGGTGTCACTCTTTACCCATGATCGGTCTCGTCACCCTAACATGGTAACGAAGGTGTCACTCTTTACCCATGATCGGTCTCGTCACCCTAACATGGTAACGAAGGTGTCTCTCTTTACCCATGATCGGCCTCGTCACCCTAACATAGTAACGAAGGTGTCTCTCTTTACCCATGATCGGCCTCGTCACCCTAACATAGTAACGAAGGTGTCACTCTTTACCCATGATCGGCCTCCTTACCCTAACATAGTAACGAAGGTGTCTCTCTTTACCCACGCGAGTTGACGATTGCACGCCGAGGCGCGTTTGATGTGAACCAAAATTTCATTAGGTGACAGCTTTTGTTCTCCCCTCTTTCTCCTGGTGGCTGTATCGCGTTACGTTTGCTTTTCATGGAAGCAGTATCTCAACACGAAGCAGTTCATTACCCCCCCAAGCAGTTGGTCTAACCAGCGTGACGACATCTCGAATGTTCATATTTTACAACAACGACAACAAGTACTCGACGACTCCTTGGTTCAGGGCTTGGATTCATCCTATTCCATGCGCCCTCTGGGTGATGATAGACCACGCACAAGCGCCCTCTGGTTGATGATAGACCACACACAAGCGCCCTCTGGGTGGTGATGGACCACTTGTTTGAGTTGTTTCGATAATCATTGTTAAATGTTATTTCCTTCAACAAACCTTTCCTTTCTCGATCTATTAAAACAGAAAATACACCAACAAAAGACGCTTTCTTAGTCGTTCTACTTCAAAACTTACCTCCTTCTATTAAAAGGCAACCCAGTTTGGGCCAAAAGGCCTGTTGTTGTCTTCATACACTTGTAAACACTTGAAAACACACAAGCGCCTTCTGGTTGATGATAGACCACGCACAAGCACCCTCTGGGTGGTGATAGACCACACACAAGCACCCTCTGGGTGATGATAGACCACACAAAAGCGTCTTCTGGGTAATGATAGACTACACACAAGTACCTTCAGATCGAGGATGGGACCGTACCATCAGATCAAGGATGAGACCGTACCTTCAGATCAAGGATGGACCGTAACTTCAGATCAAGGATGGGACCGTACCTTCAGATCAAGGATGAGACCGTACCTCCAGATCAAGGATGGGACCGTGCCTTCAGATCATGGATGGGACCGTACCTTCAGATCAAGGATGAGACCGTACCTTCAGATCAAGGATGGGACCGTACCTTCAGATCAAGGATGGGACCGTATCTTCTGATCAAGGATGGGATGTACCTTCAGATCAAGGATGGGACCGTACCTTCAGATCAAAGATGGGATCGTACCTTCAGATCAAGGATATCCGTACCTTCACATCAAAGATGGGACCGTACCTTCAGATCAAGGATTGACCGTACCTTCAGATCAAGGATGGGACCGTACCTTCAGATCAAGGATGGGACCATACCTTCAGATCAAGGATGGGACCGTATCTACAGATCAAGGATGTGACCATACCTTCAGATCAAGAATGGGACCGACCTTCAGTTCAAAGATGGGACCGTACCTCCAGATCAAGGATGGGACCGTACCTTCAGATCAAGAATGGGACCGACCTTCAGATCAAGGATGTGACCGTACTTTCAGATCAAGAATGGGACCGACCTTCAGATCAAGGATGTGACCGTACCTTCAGATCAAGAATGGGACCGACCTTCAGTTTAAAGATGGGACCGTACCTTCAGATCAAGGATGGGACCGTACCTTCAGATCAAGGATGGGACCGTGCCTTCAGATCAAGGATGGGACCGTACCTTCAAATCAAGGATGGGACCGTACCTTCAAATCAAGGATGGGACCTTACCTTCAGATCAAGGATGGGACCTTACCTTCAGATCAAGGATGTTACCGTACCTTCAGATCAAGGATGGCACCGTACCTTCAGATCAAGGATGGGACCATTCCTTCAGATCAAGGATGGGACCGTACCTTCAGATCAAGGATGGGACCGTACCTTCGGATCAAGGATGGGACCATACCTTCAGATCAAGGATGGGACCGTATCTTCAGATCAAGGATGGGACCGTATCTTCAGATCAAGGATGGGACCGAACCTTCAGATCAGGTTTGTACTGTGTGGAGGTCAACATGCCGTTCGTGGATTGTACTGTGTGGAGGTCAACATGCCGTTAGTTGATTGTACTATGTGGAGGTCAACATGTCGTTAGTTGATTGTACTGTGTGGAGGTCAACATGCCGTGAGTTGATTGTACTGTGTGGAGATCAACATGCCGTTAGTGGATTGTACTGTGTGGCGGGCAACATGTCGTTAGTGGATTTTATTGTGTGCAGGTCAACATGCCGTGAGTTGATTGTACTGTGTGGAGATCAACATGCCGTTAGTGGATTGTACTGTGTGGCGGGCAACATGTCGTAAGTTGATTGTACTGTGGGGAGGGCAACATGCCGTTAGTTGATTGTACTGTGTAGAGGTCAACCTGCCGTTAATTGATTTTTCTGTGTGGAGGTCAACATGCCGTTAGTTGATTGTGCTGTGTGGAGGTTAACATGCCGTGAGCTGATTGTACTATGTGGAGGTCAACATGCCGTTAATTGATTGTACTGTGTGGAGGTCAACAGGCCATTAGTTGATTGTACTGTGTGAAGGGCAACATGCCGTTAGTTGAGTGTACTGTGTAGAGGTAAACATGCCGTTAGTTTATTTCACTGTGTGGAGGTCACAATGCTCTAGTTGATTGTGCTGTGTGGAGGTCAACACACCGTTAGTTGATTGTACTGTGTGGAGGTCAACATGCCGTTAGTTGATTGTACTGTGTGGAGGTCAACATGCCGTTAGTTGATTGTACTGTGTGGAGGTCAACATGCCGTTAGTTGATTGTACGGTGTGGAGGGCAACATGCCGTTAGTTGATTGTACTGTGTAGAGGTCAACATGCCGTTAGTTGATTTTTCTGTGTGGAGGTCAACATGCCGTTAGTTAATTGTGCTGTGTGAAGGTCAACATGCCGTTAGTTGATTGTACTATGTGGAGGTCAACATGCCGTTAGTTGATTGTTCTGTGTGGAGGTCAACAAGCCGTTAGTTGATTGTACTGTGTGGAGGGCAACATGCCGTTAGTTGATTGTACTGTGTGGAGGTCAACATGCCGTTAGTTGATTTTTCTGTGTGGAGGTCAACATGCCGTTAGTTGATTGGGCTGTGTGGAGGTCAACATGCCGTTAGTTGATTGTACTATGTGGAGGGCAACATGCCGTTAGTTGATTGTACTGTGTAGAGGTCAACATGCCGTTAGTTGATTTTTCTGTGTGGAGGTCAACATGCCGTTAGTTGATTGTGCTGTGTGGAGGTTAACATGCCGTGAGCTGATTGTACTATGTGGAGGTCAACATGCCGTTAATTGATTGTACTGTGTGGAGGTCAACAGGCCATTAGTTGATTTTACTGTGTGGAGGGCAACATGCCGTTAGTTGAGTGTACTGTGTAGAGGTCAACATGCCGTTAGTTTATTTCACTGTGTGGAGGTCAAAATGCTCTAGTTGATTGTGCTGTGTGGAGGTCAACATACCGTTAGTTGATTGTACTGTGTGGAGGTCAACATGTCGTCTTATTTTTCATAATACATTAATACCTTCAATCATAAGCCCAATCCGCATATGATTTATTTTTTCTTTAATTATTCAGCTGAACACAGAAATGGATTTGTCACGTGCCTGTTTCGTGAAAAAAACATTGAATGACTGATTTATAATTGCTATGTATACATCAGAGGCTGACTTGGAAATACCGATGCTGTCAACTGAGCCAACAGTCAGTGTGCTAGGGCAGCAGTCAGTGTGCTTAGGCAGCAGTCAGTGTGCTTGGGCAGCAGTCGGTGTGCTTGGGCAGCAGTCAGTGTGCTTAGGCAGCAGTCAGTGTGCTTGGGCAATGGTCAGTGTGCTTGGGCAGCAGTCAGTGTGCTTGGGCAGCAGTCAGTGTGCTTAGGCAGCAGTCAGTGTGCTTGGGCAAAACTTGAAAAACCTTTTGGAATCTTATATTCTTATCTATTGACGACTTTTTTCCTTTCATTCAATATCAATTTTGGGTCCCAGCTATATATCTCTTCCCTTCAACAGTGTCCTTATACGGATATTCAGACTGAGGAACTAGTCCGCCAAAACAAACCCCATTGGCTACTTATGTCTCTCCTGTTTTTCACCGCCCTGAACTGGTTGCAGGGTTTCAGTGCAGAAGCAGCAGCATGTCTGACGAAGATAGCGATGCTGACCTCTGTTGGCGGTGGGTATCAGCGGTGCCCTTATGCGGTGCCCAGCTGACCGGAACACTTACGGCGGAAGGGTCACACGATGCTAGGGCACCCAGTCTCCCAGGCGATGAAGGGATCTGACACGGGCCCCCAACACCCCACCCTTTCCCACGCGCCCTCTCCCATGCTCCTTCTAACATACCCACAGACCAGTAAACGCTACATGTTGTGTCCGAGTTCTTTTTTTGTAATAATGGTCAAAGTAATATCAAACAGTATTTTGGGGATGTTTCCTTTTATATGAGTTGTACAACTTTTTATAATAAAAAAATAAGTGGTTTACGCTATGTATCCCGGCCATCCACTAACGCCCCGGCACACCTCTCCGGCTTTGGTGTTATTCGTGATTTCTCATGATGCATAGCACACAGCTACAAAAAATAGTACTATGGACAAGAAAAAGGAGTCGAAGGTGTGGGGCTTGTAATTCTAAGTGAAGGGCTTGGTAGTTCAGGCTTGAGGGCTGGCTATACATGGAGGAGCTTTTGCTAACTCTGGATGGAGAAATTGTTCGTGCACACTGGGTTGAGGGATTTGTATTAGTGGGTTGAGGGGTTGGTAATTTGGAGTGGAGGGGTTGGTCACCAGCCCATCGAGCTTATGAACGACCGTCATCCCTTTTTTGAGACGGAAAGCAACGGCAACTCAAATATACCAGCGGCGTCTCGAGGACCATTAGGAAGGGTCAAGTTATGCCCACAAATGAACTAGAACCTAACCGATAGGGTAAGGAGTGCGTGGCAGGGAAGCGTTAAGGTGGAGCCATAAGCTGGACAAACAGCGTGTGTAATGAAGAAGGCACTATTTGGTGGAGTCAATGGACTGTGTTTCGAGATAAGGGCAGCAGGAACACGACTAGAAAACCAGCCGGTCTTCTTCTTTGACTTTGAGGTTGCAAATAATTCTAAAAATATTTCAACATTATTGAGCATTTTTGGTAGTTCGTGTCTGAATGATTTTTTCTTAGTAGCTTAAATTGTATCATTCGATGCGAAGCAATCCGATTAAAACTAAATAATGAGATGTTGGTGTCGGATTCGTTGCTAGTGAATACACTATTAACCTAAATGAGCAGTTGTAGGTAGAAGTCGAAGGCTTAAAGTACATTGTCCTGCTAGCGACAGAGAGAAGGGCGTGGAAAAGAGAGATTTCGAGTGCTTGGAGTGAGACACATTGAAGAGTGTGATGAGGTGCAGGATTTTGGATGTGGTAGCGTATTGAAGTTTAAAGGGGGGGGGGGGTAGAGTCGTGCAGACACGTAGGAAGTGAGAGCGGCTTATAGAAGAGAGATGAATGTAATTGAGAGTAAATGCTTGAGAGGCATGTCAGGAGTATTGAGGATTGATTAAATCAGGGATGAAAATGTACAAATCAAATCAGGGGAGGGATGAATGATCACTGCTGGAGACAATGGACGAAGGAAGGTCAGTGTAGAAGGGTAACGAGTGCTGAACTGAGTGATGTGGGGACCTAATGGGAGACAGAGGTAGGGCTGCTAAGTGATGTGAGACCTAATGGGCGACAGAGGTAGGGTTGCTAAGTGGTATGAGACCTAATTGGAGACAGAGGTATGGTTGCTGAGTGATGCGAGACCTAATGGGAGACAGAGGTAGGATTGCTAAGTGATGTGAGACCTAATGGGAGACAGAGGTATGGTTACTGAGTGATGTGAGACCTAATGAGAGACAGAGGTAGGGTTGCTAAGTGATGTGAGACCTGATGGGAGACAGAGGTATGGTTGCTGAGTGATGTGAGACCTGATGGGAGACAGAGGTATGGTTGCTGAGTGATGTGAGACTTGATGGGAGACAGAGGTATGGTTGCTGAGTGATGTGAGACCTAATGGGAGTTAGAGGTATGGTTGCTGAGTGATGAGAGACCTAATGGGAGGCAGAGGTATGGTTGCTGAATGATGTGAGACCTAATGGGAGACAGAGGTATGGTTGTTGAGTGATGTGAGACCTAATGGAAGACAGAGGTATGGTTGCTGAGTGATGTGAGACCTAATGGGAGACTGAGGGATGGTTGCTGAGTGATGTGAGACCTAATGGGAGACAGAGGTAGGGTTGCTGAATGATGTGAGGCATGATGGGAGACAGAGATAGGGTTGCTGAGTGATGTGAGGCCTGATGGGAGACAGAGGTAGGGTTGCTGAGTGATGTGAGGCCTGATAGGAGACAGAGGTATGGTTGCTGAGTGATGTGAGACCTAATGGGAGACAGAGGTAGGGTTTCTGAGTGATGTGAGGCCTGACGGGAGACAGAGGTATGGTTGCTGAGTGATGTGAGGCCTGATGGGAGACAGAGGTATGGTTGCTGAGTGATGTGAGACCTAATGGGAGACAGAGGTA
>SDVV010041438.1:0-10437 GCA_016164225.1 Gammarus roeselii | reverse complement strand
AGTATCACAAATGAGTTGGTCAAGTTTCTCCTCTCTCCCCCCTCTAGCGACAGAGTATCACAAATGAGTTGGTCAAGTTTCTCCTCTCTCTCCCCTCTAGCGACAGAGTATTACAAATGAGTTGGTCAAGTTTCTCCTCTCTCTCCCCTCTAGCGACAGAGTATCACAAATGAGTTGGTCAAGTTTCTCCTCTCTCTCCCCTCTAGCGACAGAGTATCACAAATGAGTTGGTCAAGTTTCTCCTCTCTCCCCCCTCTAGCGACAGAGTATCACAAATGAGTTGGTCAAGTTTCTCCTCTCTCTCCCCTCTCATTTGTCACATCTGGCAATAGTTCAACCTCTAGGAATCATCCTAGTCTCAATCCGACGAGCGATGCATCAAGATGAAGGAAAATTGAGTTCATGCTATTAGCTTTTAGTTGCTATTAGCAGGATCGACTAAGCCTGGCAGCATGCAGGGTTTGGTTAGATGATAACAGATGTACTGTAACAGGATATATTTATTTATTGATGATGTTCACTATACTCACTCAGAGCAACAATTTTTTTATCAGAATTAAATATAGTTAATCCAGCATGGTTATGACTTTTATGACTTATTTGAGGATCAAATAGATGTTGATCACTGCAGTTGTTCATATTTTAACTCAGAATATTTCACCGGAATCATAAAATATCCTATGTTCTTGACGATAACGAGATGAGGAAATTCGCTGACATCCACACAAGACATTTTAACTTAAATCTTTCGGAATTCTGAGATCGTGCCACGATCTCTCGTAAGATCTTTTCCAACGTTCTTAGAGGTCCCGCCGCATTCACGCTCAGGCTGCACATGTTCTCACGGGTACCACCGCATTCACACACGGACTGCACATGTTCTCACAGGTACCGCAGCATTCATACTCAGGCTGCACATGTTTTCACAGGTACCGCAGCATTCACACTCAGGCTGCACATGTTCTCTCAGGTACTGTTGCATTCACACTCAGACTGCACATGTTCATCCTCAGACTCAGCGTAATTCGCAGTCAAAATTCTGCCATATTAGTTAATTATTTGCAAAGAATAGAATTATATTTTCTCATTCGTTATAGCCCAGAGACATGCCTATCAGGATATTGCTATTGTTACAAATAGGTAAAAGGTACCGATAGTCGACCCTTCAAGTGACCGTCATGATTGAAGAAGTAATGAACGAGACTCGACACAATATCACCCCAGACACCAGGTGTTAACACACAGAGCATGATTTGCTCATCACATCCCGCATGCCATCTTTTCCTTCATATTCCTTCAGCATGCTATTATAGGAGGCCTTACGAGCAGCATGTGATATTAGCTAAGCTATAACCAATCATGTTCGAAAAATCGACCTAGCAAACTGAGACAGCTCAAATGCGACCTTGTTGGAGATGCATCCTCTCTAATAACACGGGGCTTATCAAAACACAGCATCCAGTTGATGCTGAGAGTGTTATGTCCAGAACCTGCTCCAACAAGCCGGACAATGTAATGGAAAAAATGTAGCGAGGCACTGTATTTTGTTCGGTTCTAGCAGCAGAGTCGTCAGTATCATTTATGAGAGAAATTGTGGGGTCGCATTATGTTCTCAGGCATACTAGGCACACAGTTATGGTGTAAATGAAATAACAATTCACGATACGCTGTAACAATAGTAGAGAAGGGGTAATTTGGTTAGAGAATATGTGAGGTTTTGCGACAGCCATCTAACGACGGGGATAGGCGGTTCGATTGCCGACCTTCGATATCATAATTATAAAACATGTATCTCATCAACCTTCTGCATCCTAAGATTTTTAAACTCCCATGTTCAAAATTGTAATCACAATAACAGGTAATTGAACTTTAGCTCGTTAGCTCTTCTGTCACCAAAACGGGAAGATGAACCGATTGCTGCCAGCTTTGAAATTTTAAAGTTTGACCAACGAAGGAGAAATGGATCTTTCATTACAGGAATAAAATAGGCCAACATTCATTGTAAAGTAGAACGTGACCAGACAACTTCGTTGCTTGATAAAAACGGTCATTTTATATAAGATGAGAAAATTGCTATTTGGGTCAAAAACTTGAAGCTACACCCTTCTTTATCGATTCAATTGTGTTGAAACTAAAATATAACTAGTATGATCTGGGTTATTGTTTGCATGATTTGCCATATATTAATATCAACAATAAAATAGGCATGTTATTCTATATTAGACCCAATAACTACGATGAACGGGGTATCCATCATAGTATATCTTACAGTAATAATATCGTTTGTAAAAGGTAAAGGTACCCTCGTTGAGGAGAGCGTTCAACCGAGAAACAAGTCAATATACAAAAAATGCACAAAACACAACTCGCACAAACGTAATAGGTCCTAAATTCGTATGACTATAACAAATAAATTGTTAAAAAATCCAAAACCTATTCAAAATTTCTTGGCCAGGAGAGATTCTTGACACGGGGAGATGGTGGTCACTCACGAAGAGATGCTGGTTACGGGGATATAGTGGTCACGGAGAGATGCTGGTCACTCACGGAGAGATGCTGGTTTCTGATAGATTTTGTTGTATAAGTCAACTGATAACGGGACGATATCGAATGTCAAGACGTAACATAAACCAATATTTTGTTTCACTGCATCAAATTAAGATGATTTATACTCAATGCTATATAAAATTAGTTGAATTTATCACTAATAAACTTTTAACTCTCTGTTAACCATTCAAAATTGTACAACAACAATAAAAATATATATGTATTTTTCTACTCTGTCCTAATAAACATTGAACGGCAAATCCGAATGCAGCCTAAACTTCTATAACTGTATAAAAAATAACCGTTCAAATTATGAGACCAAAACAAATTGAACATATACCGCTCGTCCACTACCATGTATAAATAGCACAATATGATAACTTACGATAACTAATACAAATACATAAACAGCAAATCAATATACTATTTAAGTGCTCAATACACATAATCCATCCAACTTCAGTAGAAAGGTAGGGGGCCACGAATACACAGCTCTATCATCACGCGGTCAGTACCTTGAAACGTGACCGTTCACTTTTGGCACAATGCTAACTCCCGTCCAGCCCCGTGGGTAGCGCGACTAGCGTCGTAAGTTGTTCGTAAATGGCGTTCAGTGTGAAGGGAACAGTTATACAGGATGAGCAAATAATCTCCACGCATATACATCCATGAAAAGTTCCAATCTAAACAATAAAGGGTTGAATATGATGCATAAATCATTTCAAACACCTATTCCAGGTACCATCGCTGCAGCAAATTTCGCTAATCGCAACGCTAATGAGACATGGATTCAAGAAAGTACACGTCAAAATTTACATATGATGGGACCTCTGCCCTTTGATGTATCAGGGAGCAACAGTTATTTATTGGACAATGTCAGCGTATACATATACGTTTGGAACTGGCAAAACCAAGTACAGTTCTACTATCACACGACAGTGAACAATACATTTATGTAGTATATTTGTGCAAATTATGGTGCAAGAAGGTTTTTCCATACCCTACAGCATCGCTTGCTCTAAATAAAGCACTCACTAGAGATAATGACAATGATTGAATGCATGTTCGATAGACCCATTGTCAAAACAATCGTGTTCCCGACCGGTCAAAACCCCATTTCCATTGATTCACCCTTTAACGGGATTGTTCAACATAAAAAAAACTTTTTCTACGTGATCGAGATGCACATAACGGGGTATAATATGATCGCAACCCCAACTTTTTCCAACATAACAAATTTGTTATTTGATTTGAGCCTCATTTCCACCGGAGCCTCAACGTGAGCCATAATAGGCTCCCCCGTAGGGTACGACCGTCATTGATTCAGGTAAGTACGCACGGCATCGCGTGCGAAAATATTAGTCTTGTCAAGATGGAATCAAGCACATATTTCAATTGTGACACATTCGCGTACTAGCACGTACAAGAGAAAAAAAGAGTTAACGCGTATCTTCATAAATGTATTGTTATCTCTGTGCGTAATGGGGTGGAGAGACCGCCTCACTTGCACAGGTGTTTAGGAATTAGACAGCTTCGTAAAGTCCGGTGGGTTTTCCGGTAGGTTGGGTCAGTGAGTAGGCTTTGTAAGTTGCACGGGGATTTAGGAACGCTCGTCGGGCTGCCGCGAGTGCGTTGCAATCCATAAGTAAGTGTTTCACGCTGATAGCCACTTGGTGGCAACAGAGGCAAGGTGGTGCGTTTGGTTCTGTGTCGACATCCATCTCGTGGTTATGAGTTATCCACGTGTGTCCCGTGCACAAGCGGTTGATGAACACCTGGTCTTTACTGTTGGTGAACTTTGTTTTCCATTCTCCGACTGAAGGTTTGACTGATAGCATTTTTTGTCCACTCTGTTGCCACATTTCATCCCATCGGGATGTTATATGAGAGTTGATAATAGGGAACCAGTCCCGGTAATGTACTGCGAAAAATTGTTCTTGATGAGTAGATGCCAGTTTGGCAAGCAAGTCCGCAAGTTCGTTTCTTCTTATTCCCGCGTGTCCGGGGATCCAGCAGAATTCAACTGCCTGACCCGTCTCGGACATCTCAAATATCGTGGTAGAACGGGATGTTCGTAGTGCAGTGTCTTAAGCTGGGTGAGGACACTCAGGCTGTCTGAGAATATGACGTATTTGGGGAAGCGATCTGTTTTGGCAATAGAGATGGCTAGTTCGAGTGCGTGGAGCTTCGCAGAAAACACGGAGGCCTCTTGTGGGATGGTGGCCGAGAGTGGGATGTTCCCGCACCCAGCGGTGGCTCCCACTCCGTCCGCGTTGTTGGAGCCGTCAGTGTATATATGGCGGTGTTCTAAATATTCTTCCTGAAGTAGTCTTAGGAATTCCTGCCGATACGCGTTGGTTGGAGTAGTTGCTTTAGGGTACACTTGCAGGTCTAGGTTGACCGGTAGTGGGTTGATCATCCATGTTGGTGTGTTAATTTGAAGAATTCGGCAGAAGAAAGGAGGCTAAATAGCGTTACGATCGATGTTCAGCGAGGTCAGCAGGTTGTCCACACGTAGGGAAAACGGTGGGCATATATTATTTTTAGCTGCGAAAAGACCCTTATCGGATATGTTGGGGATGTGGCTGATTGCCCGGTTGTTGATCAGACTTCTAGTCTTAAAATAGTATTGTAGCGAAAGTTTGTCTCGCCGGAGCGGAAGTGGAAGCTCGTTAGCAAGCACGTTAAGGGATTCGATTGGGGTGGAGCGGAACGCTTCAGTTGTGATACGCAAAGCATTGTTTGCGATGGTCAAGAGAGGATTGCGAGTAGTTTTGACTGTTGAACCGAAGAAAACGGCTCCGTAGTCCATGCGCGATCGTATTATTGCTCTGAACAACGTCATTCTGGTGTCCATGTCGGCACCGAACTTCAGGGATGTTACCTATTGGATAAGTCCCGTCGACCTTTTGCAGCGAGTCGCCAGGGCTGCAATGTGAGGTCGCAACGTGAGTTTAGGGTCCCACACAACACGCAGGAATTTTATCGTTTCTTCGTATACTTGAGGGGTGTTGAGCAGCGTTTGGGCTGGTTTCAGGTGTAAACCGGACACGAGAGTAAAGTTCATGCTTTTAGTTTTATAGGGTCAGAATTGGAATCCCTTTAGGGAAGCCCAGTCCCGACTAGGTTTAGGCACTTCTGGAGTTCATGTTGAATTGTTATGAGACTGGGGTGTCTGTATGTTATTTGTAGGTCGTTCACGTATAGTGATATAAGCAGTCTTCCGTCTCGGGGAAGAGTGTCGGCTAACTGATCGATTTTGAGGATAAAAAGAGTGACACTGAGAACGCTTCTCGGGGGCCGCCCATTTCTTGCGGATATGACGGAGACTGAGTGTTACTAACCTAGACCCTGAAGGTGCGGTTTTGTAGAAATTGATAGATGAAACGTGGTAGGCGACCTCTCAAAAGTTTACGGTGGAGATCTTTCATGATCCCATATTTCTACGTAGTATTGTATGTTTTTTCAACGTCGAAAACTATGGATACCACATGTTCTCGTCGGACGAAGGCCTGTCTAATGCCTGTTTCTAATCGTACGAGGTGGTCCGTTGTGGATTGGCGCTTACGGCCACCGCACTGGATGTTGTTAAGACCTGCATGCATTTTAAGGTAGTCGACTAGACGTGAGTTTATCATTCTTTCTATAGTCTTACATAGGACACTAGTTAGGGCAATAGGACGATAGTTATGCGCGTCGCTGGGACATTTTCCGGGTTTGGGTATCGGGATAAATACGGATTCCCGTTTTTGATTGGGAAAGATTGAATTTGAATACAACGTATTGAACGTATTGAACACGTTTAGTAGGTGCTAGAAAGCGTTGTCAGGGAGGTGTTTGATCATATTGATGTGCACTCGGTCCGGCCCGGGTTAGGTTTCACGAGTGTGGTCGATAGCATATTGTAGTTCATGGAGGGAGAAAGGTTTGTTGTAGAATTCGTCATTTGCGGAAGTGAAGTCGATATGCTCACTTTCTCTTAGGATCTTTTCTCGTTGGAAAGAAGCCGTATAATTTGTTGATTGAGATATTTGGCTGAAAGTCTGAGCTAGTTTGTCCGCGAAGTCAGTGTATGAAGAATAGACAGTGTCTCCGTCCGACAGTATGTGGATAGGTCGCTCGGGCGACCTTGGATACGTCTGATTTTTCCCCACACTTGGGAAAGGCGGGTGTTTCGATTGATTGTATTATCTGATTTGGTCCAGCTTTCTCGCTTCTTCTCCACGCTAAGTTTGCAGAACACGACAGTTTCCCTTTTCCAGGCTACTCGGTTCCAGGGGGAACGTGCGCGGCGGAAGGTCCCGTACATCCTTTCACGCTGGTCCATTGCTTCTTGTACCTCAGGGCACCACCAAGGTTTTGGGAAAAAGGTTGAGAGTAAATATTGGGGAAGGTATGCGACAGCTCCACTTTGGAATTTCTCGTATAGATGTATGAAAAGGTCGCGCTCTGAAAAAAAGGACCAGGTTGTGAGTGTCTATGGTGTTAGCCATTATCACTCCCCTGTGGTCTGTTCTCACGCATCCCCACACTTTGTGGTAGCTGTTGAAGTCTCCAAGCAGATCGTGATTTCGTGAGGAGTAGATAGATACCACTGTAATTGGTCTTGAGATACATATCTTCACTGCGACAGCTGGGAGTTCTGTTCTCAGAGGGAGGAGGGGTGATGAGATATGCTTTGATGTATCATAAGTGCTACTCCGCCGTGTGCAGTCACATTATTGCGACCTTCGCGACGGTGTATGACATATTGAGGAATTGTGAAGGTGGCTGTGTCACGTAGTTTGATCTCCTGGAGGCCTACCACCAAAGGTTTATGGGTGGAGATTAACGATAATAATTCATCTTTCTTGTTTCTAAGTCCCTGGCAATTCCACTGAAGCATTGCGTTGTTGCTCATTTCGGATCTGTTTCACGCACAGATCTTGATGATCTGGAGCGGTCACGTGGTTTGTAGGAATTTTCGTAGTGTTCGTGTCTATGAATCGCATGTGTCCTAGATCGAGAGCGTTCGCCAGAGCGTCCGCTTTCTGTAACACATGATCTCCTAGACTCACTGCGTTCTCGGCTGTGAGTGCTCTTGAAGTAGGAGGAGAACGAGAGAGTGCGATCTATGTGTTTTCTTCTTGAACGAGTGCGTTTTTCTTCTATGGAGGGTAGTTCAAACATTATGATGGGCTGAGTGGTAGTCGTTGGGATATAAGTCGAGTGCGGTGCTAGTCAATCAGTGGTTTCGGGTATCAGTTCTTCGTTGAAGATTTTAACGCGTCCTCGCGCAGGCGATGGTCGTTCTCACTTGTGAGTTGTTCTGGTGTCGGGCATGTTAGCTGAAGGTTGAATAACTCACTATGGTTTTCGCTGGGTGCGGTCGCAGTTAAGACGGTCAGAGGTCGTTCAACGCTCTGATCAAGGCTCGCGTGGTTCGTGGGCTGTTGCTAATCTTTTTGGTTCGTGGAGGGAAGCGTCGTGTAACTCGCGGTCGTCGGAGGAGGAATCTTCGTCTCTTCGCCTTTTGACTTTCGGGTTATTGGACCTCTCCTCGAGGTCGATCGAGGCAGCATCCATCGCAGTGCTCTCCTGTGCACTGGTGAATTCATTGATTAGTACGTGGTACGCCCCGTCTCTATTACGAGGGCTGTCGTTGGGCTGGTTGTGGTATTGTTAGTAGTGGAGAGTGGCGTTGGGGTCATGGTGATAATTTTTGTTAAGGGTAATCGATTGTCGTCTGGTGGAGTAGACTTAGTTGTAGATTTAACTGCTTTGGCGTGATTAAAATTACGGCAGTTTGGAATGTCGTCGTAAAAGATTTGGATAGCTGGTTTTCGTGTGACTCTGCGGTCATTTTGTAAGATTGTCATTGCTTTTTTGGTCCATCTGCTTTGGGCAGTCGCGGTCACCTGCTTCATGGAGGCATGAGCAGTGGTAGCAGTTAGGTTGGTGGGCTGAGCAGTCATTTCGGTTAAGCTCGCCAGCGCCACTCTTACAGTATTTGATGACGTGTCCGTATTCCAGGCATTTTTTGCACATTGCTGTTCATGTCGCCACTGGGTAAGTTCTGAGTTTTCCTTGTTTGCCCAAGATTACTATGAATTCCGGTGCGTCACGTCCTGGGAATGTGATTTGATATGCGGTGGTGTGGATGTTTCGTGGTTTGATCCTTTTTGCTAGGGAAACATTGGTGACTCCGTAATCCTTAGCTAAGCCTGCTGCAAAAGCACTTAGGTCAGTTTTGGGAGTGTAGCTGGAAGTGTATATAATTCGTCTTGTAGCATTGAATAACGGATGTATTTCGACAGTTACTTCGTGCTTGTCTATTTTGTTGATCCTTTGTATAGCGTTGCTTTGCTCAATATTTACGACGTGGGCCAGATACTCCTTTCCCTGTCGGTTAATGTTATCGGTCTGCCTCAAAGATGTTTAAAGAGCGAGTTCATCATGGTGAATGGGCTTATTGAGCGAGAAATTTTGTTTGCACCGTTATTTACAAGCGTTATGAGGAAGTGGGTAGGAAATGAGGCTGATCTTCTCTCCTGGTTGGGAGGGTTAGCCTGGGGGGAGCGAATCGCAGCTGCAGCCTCTCGTCGCCCGACTTAGTGCTCCGTATGGTATTGCACGATCTTCCTCTCAATCTTGTCCTGGGTACAGTCTCCGTGTCCCGTAGGATGGCCGTTTACTTAGCAGTAAAAGCAGTGAGATTCTTCGGATGGGCATGACAAGGGATCGTCCCGTTTATCGTGGTCGTCTTGGGAGCATTGTGAGCATCTTTGCTTACCGTGACAATCTCTGCTCGTGTGTCCGTATTTCTGGCATTTATAGCATAGCATCGGACGTCTTTCGAAAGGTGTAACATTGGTTTTGGCGTCAAAGAAAGGTATGTCTATGTAGTTAGGTGGGGTGGAGCAATTGAATTTAAGCAGAAGGGTCGTGGTGGTGTTTCTTTTTGGTTCGATTGTTGGTGCGATTTTTGCTTCACTTACATATTCCTCGTATTGGACGAGTCCGGTGATGAACTCGTCGGCTTCATCACTCGAGAGACCCTCGATGTAAATCAGGCCTGAACTCATGGAAAAAATTGGGTGTGGTATGATTTTGCAAGGCTTTTCGCATATTCTGTTTTTGGAGAGTATAGTGTCACTTGAAGTTTTGTGTCTACTCAAGTGGTGAAGATGTCGTCACCGCTGGCGGTGATGTTGAGAATTGGACTGCCGGTCATAGAGCCCAGTTCTTTTCGTAGTTTATATGGGAAAATATCCGGTCTGTCATTGACATCGAATGCCATTTTCAAGTGTTCGAGGAATTTAGGGCCGTTGTTGAATAGGTTGTGGTCATCAGATCGAGTGTATCGTCTCCCCTTCGCGCTTTTTGGTGTTCGGGCGGTACGAGTTTCGGCTGGGAGGAGAGCGATGTTATCGGAGAGGTCAGAGGCGGAAGCACACGAACAGGTTACGGGTTCCCTGGCATCTATCCTCTTCATCAGCTCATCCAGTCGGGTATTAATAGTTGCACAAAGGTTCTCGAGTTGAATGCGGCGTACGCCGACTTTACTGGAGGGCGCCGAGCAGTCCTTAGTCTTCAGCTCGGAAAGGTCCATCATTTTGCATATCATGCCCAGGGTATCCTGCATTCCGGTTATATTCACTTCCAGCTTCGAGACGCGTTCATTTGTGCCGTCGATTAGGACCTGAGTCAGGTCTCCTGTCGATGAGGATCTTCTGAGTGGTTCGTCTTTCTTTCTTGCAGACTGGTTTGAGTGCGACGCTCTGGAGGGGCCGTCAGCCCCTCTCCGATAGGGCATGGTCTTGCCCATTGTTTGATCCCTGAATTCTACCCGGGGTTCTGGGTAATGAAGGTGGGGGCTTTTTAAAATTTATTTATATTGTATGTACGAAT
>SDVV010041437.1:0-10437 GCA_016164225.1 Gammarus roeselii | reverse complement strand
CAGGTACGTCTTCATGACCTTGCGGGAAACCTCGTATGCCAGTTCTGTGAGCTGGATGGCAGGCTCGACCGGGTCCTGGTGACCTTCCAGGGTCTGCAGCGGAGGGACGACGACGACGGAGTTGACGGGATTTTGCGGGAAATGTCTTTGTCCTAGAGGAGCAGCTGCGTACTGTCGCCAGTGAGTACGAGGAGATGGGAGGGGAGATCGGCAGGACTTGTAAGTCCGTAGCGGAGGTGAGAGCCGAGGTACGTAATGTCCAAGAGGACCTTGTTAATAAGCGTGATCTTGAGAGTTTCGTTGCAAGCCTCAGTAGAAACGTAAGTTCTGATATGGAAAAGGCTAGTAAGGGCCTGGCGGAACAGACGAGGAAGCTAGTAAAAGGTACTGAGTTGGTGGTCCATGCTTTACAACTGGATGGAGAGGCATCCCGGGAGAGGATTGACCGGGTGGACCCAGTTCGATATCGGAGGAGTGTTGATGGCTCTGTTCTGACTTTCTACCGTGACGTCCTTGGTAAGAGTCTGCAACGGCAGCACGCATCCACCCCTAAACCATTATCAGGGGTCTCCGGTGCTAGATGTGAGCTTGCAACTCGTTTCCACCCCTATTCCTAAACCCGGGGTACCTACTTCCCGTCATTTCAAGCGGTCATTAGCTGTCCGGAAACTGAAAACCGGGACCAAGCTAATACCTCGCACAGACATCCGCGGATCGAAACCGCACCCAACTTTGAAGGGGCGGCGTAGATTCGGATGGATTCAAGCAGGTCCAGTACTGATTCACCTTCGTGAACCGGCCTGCGTTTGTGATGCCAACGCTGAATACTTATGAGAAGTCCATCGACCTGGACGGCGAAATTTAGATACTTGTCCTCGGTGACTCTATCGTCCGACACCAGGCGGTTGAATTTTCTCATAGGTGTATGACAAAGAGGCAGGTTATTTGCAAACCCGGTGCAATGATTGAGAAGATCAGAGGGGCTCTTGCAGAGGTGAGACACTCATAATCTGCCATGTAGACACCAGTAATCTTAAAAGGACAAGGTCGGAAGATCTGTTAGCCATGTATTGGCAGCTGATTCCTAACCACAAGGCAAAAACGGATCGAGTGGCCATAACATCCATCTTACCGCGAATAAATGATGATGACGAGTTGTATAGCAAGTTAACCTATACAAATCGAGCCCTTGAGACCATTTGAAAGTCCAGTGCAGTATCCTTCATCAACTTGTTTGATGACTTTTTTGGAGAGGCCCTATCTTTTCCAAAGAGGCGGCAGACTACTCCGCATAAGCGCTAAGAAACACTATGCCCAAAAGTTGAGGGTTCAGAATGCTTTAAACGGACCAGTTTTGGCCGCAGAAAACCCTTCCTAGAGGGCCCTGCGCCCTAATCAAATCCCCGACGAAGCGATGACCAATTGGTTGCTCCAGTAGGAAGAAGCTGCGGGCACGGTAGATGCGTTACAGAGCTCAAAAGAAGGCAATGCTAGGGATGGTCAAGATCTTGGTCCACAGCCGTCAGGGTGAGACCCCTTAATGACGAAAAAGTCGAATACCAAGCCACGCACCGTTTTAAGGTCTTTTTCTGTAACGTGCAGGCCTAAGCCTTTAAGTTCGACGAACTGAGGGGACTGGCGACCCTGTACTCGTTTGATGTCATTGGCATAAACGAAACATGGCTCGATCTCCAGATTAGAAACCTGTCAGCAGAGATAATGCTACTAGGCAACAAAATGTTCAGCATGTACAGACTCACCCCTACTAAACGAGAGGGCGGGTTCATGCTGAACATAAATAAGAAACTGCATCCATTTCTTAGAGTAATGCTCGTCACAGTTTCTTGCGAAATACTCAACGCAGAAATCAAACTAGCCCATACGACACTGGAGCTGCATTGGTGTACCGCAACAGTCACACTCTTGCGGAACAAGATTCCTAGCTCTATGAGAAGCTGGAAGAAATGGTTTCAAATAATCACGAGACTATGATCTTCAGCCACTTTAATCTCCCTTATATTGACTGGGTGAGCCTAACTTCCCAGGCCCCAGGCAATAAACTAACAGAGTTTATCGCCTACAATGGTATGACCCAGTATGTTCGTGAACCAACACAGGGGAACTACAAACTGGACCTAATCATGTCAACTGAGGAGCGCTTAGTAGGCAACATCCTAGTTGGCAACAAACTGGGAGGTGCTGACCACAACGCGGTGGAATTCACTATCAAAGTGCCCCGTCCAGCCTCCCAGGGAGCTATGCGCTCCAATTTTGCGCGAGCAAACTTCCATGGTATGAGAGAACAACTAAGTGAGCTTGAATTAGTCGAACACAGCGGAGAAGGTACGGTGGATGCTTGCTGCCGCATTCTCAATGGGAGACTTCGCGAGGCCAGCGACCGATGTATACCCTTGAGGACAATTGATCCCGCTCATAGGATCACGCCCCTTTGGTGGAACGTTGAAGTTGCAAGAGCCTTGAATCGTCGCCATCAACTAAATGCGCAACAACTGAGAGATAACACCGCAGAGGCGGCAGAACTGCATTGCCTGGCGTGTAGAATAGCCACTAGACTAGTCCGACCCTCTAAACGCACTAAAAAGTAAATCATTGCGGATAACGCCAAATTGAACACAAAGAATTTTTATCGCTCCGTCAACGAGAGTAGAATTGCTAGGGACTCAGTTGATCAGCTAATGGATGAAGATGGTGTCCTCAAAAGGTCACCTGAGGACATGGCTAGTGTCCTGAATAGCTTTTTCTGTTCAGTGATCACAGTTGAGGGCCCTGACCACGAACGAGCTACTGTTTACGTTGGGGAAGTCAGCCTCAACAACATTGCGTCCACAAGAGAGAAACTTGTCAAACAACTTGAGGGACTGGACATTTACAAATCGACGGTCCCGGTGGACACCGCCCATGAGTTCTTTAGGAAACTCGAGAACAATTGGCGGATTCCCTAACCCATTTCTTCAACTTATTGATGATGAGTTGCTAGGCAACCGAATTCTGGAGAGTTGCTAACGTTATGGCAATCTTCAAGAAAGGTGACAGACAATCGCCCAGCAACTATCCACCGGTCAGTTTGACGTCGATTGTGTGTAAAACCATCGAGCGATTGATACGAAATCATCTGGTCGATCACCTGGACGACAACGGACTTATTCCCCTCACTCAACACGGCTTCCTCCGTACGAGGAGTTGTCTGACGAATCTACTGGATTTTTTCAAAGTGGTTTTCAACGTGTACGATCGCCGCAAGGCAGTGGATGTCATCTACCTATACTTCCAAAAAGCCTTCGACAAGGTGCCGCACAGAAGACTATTACACAAAGTCTCTGAGCTCGGCATTGGTGGCAACGTACTTTGCTGGCTGCGAGCTTGGATAACAAGACGCAAGCAAAGAGTCAGCATCGGCCAGGCTTGGTCCGAGTGGGCCTCTATTACCTCTGGGATGCCCCAGGGCAGTGTCCTGGGTCCTATCCTCTTCCTCATCTATGAAAATGACATGAATGCATGGCTTTTGTCCAAAGTATCGAAAATTGCCGACGACACGAAGCTCTGCCATGCAGCGTGGAGGAAGAGAGACAGAATCGAATTTCAACAAGATCTCAAAATACTCGTCCAATGTTCGGAAGCGTGGCAGGTGCCCTTCAATGTTGCAAAATGTACAGGTATGCACATGGCGTGCTGCAATTCCAACTTCACCCACACGATGGAAGGAAGCGATCTTGCAACTGTTCAGCAGCAGAGAGATTATGGTGTCCTGATCTCGAATAATATGAAATGGAACACGCAGGTCGAAGAAAGTTACATGATAGCTAATCGTAACCTTGGCTACATTTCTCGTAACTTCCTCTTCAAAACGAAGGACCATGTATTCCCTCGTCCGTCCCCACCTCGAGCATGCAGTCCAATTTTGGTCTTCACACATGAAGGGAGGACATAGTCAAACTGGAACGAATCCAGCATCGTACAACTAAGCTCATTCCGCATGTACGCCACCACAGCTACGAGGATAGGCTGAAAGAGCTTGGCCTCATCACCATCGAGCAACGGAGACTGAGGGGCCAGCTCATTGACCCCTTCAAATGCCTGAAAGGATTCAACAACGTGAGCCCTGTCGGCCTCTTCGACTGGGACCACAACATTCGTACCCGAGACAACAAGGCGAAACGATCGGGATCTCGCGGTCTTGGAACAACTTACCAGCTGCGGTAGTTGGCTCTGAATCCGTGAATGCGTTCAAGAACGCCCTCGACAAGCACTGGGCTTCGTGACTCGTTTAACCTGAGAACGACACGACTTTCCCTGGAACTGTCGAGATTACAATCATAGGGGTATAGGGAAAGAGCATGACACGGCTCTCTTCACAATTCAAGCTATTACTACTAATAGAACCATTATTAGTAACAAAATAGCATTGTCGCTGGTAGTAGTAGTTGTTTATTATTACTCATAATTTCATTATCAGTAACAATGTAATGATTGTTATTGCTGGCTAACTCAAGCGACTGATAAACTCCATACCGGCACGGAATGCTTTCTACCATTGACATTGCAAATACAGGCAGACTGAAAATACTGCATTGCTGGTACACGCAGACTGATAATATCTCAGTATTGATCATTCATATTGTAATTCACCGGGTGTGGTGCTACGGCGACTCGCATCCATCTTAAATCCACGCAAGGGTCAACGGTACTGGGTGTGAGCCCGTAACGGTACTCGCTATCACACATCCCGCCATCCTTTGATTCGAGCCAACAAGAAGAAAATCAAGCTATCGAGACTCGCAAATTGTCTCGATGACTCGAATTATTTAGGTTAACTTACCATTCAGCTCGTCATCATCATTCATACGCGGTAAGAACGATGTGATGGCCACTAGATCCGTTTTTCGCCTTGAGGTTAGAAATCAGCTGCCTATAAATGGCTAGCAAATCTTTCGACTTAACTGAATTGTAGAGTACCGGACTGCTCAATATTCTTCGCTCTGATCACAAACAGTTGCTCTTCTGATTTAACAAGTGATGGAACCCATTCTGCCAGACACCCTTTGTGATCAAAAAACTCTGATGAGTAGGAAACGTTTTGGTAATTTAAGTTTTGTTGGTGATATCTTTTCTTACCGTTGAGGATAATGCTAATGTTCAGTGGTTAACAACCCATTGAATGCACCGCCCAATGTATGTGTGCCAATCCATCAATGTGTGGGTGCTAGATGTGCAAAGCCACCAACGAAAGTCGGCCCAGCTTGGACAATTCCCTATGGAATGATCGCCCAAAGCGTAGCATTAGACGAAGACTTATATTATTGGAAACTTATTTTACACAATCTCCCGGGGCATCGATTCACGAACTATCTTCCTCCTGCTTCCAAAGCTCGCTTCGTCATCTCATGACTGTCTTACCGCACCTTGATTCTCCTCGATTTTTTTCAATATCAACAATATATAGCACATGTTCGAGTTTTCAATTTATGCTTGTATTACAGTTGAATCATTAGATCGACACAATGAATAATCTAAGCTATTTTGGTTTCATGCTCAGGCGGCGGAAGAGAAGAATGCAATTGCTACTCTCAAACTAATTTAGACAGTTGATAACGGAAAGTATTTCGGCCACAGGAGGTGAGTGAGATGAGGCTTCCACTATACGGTATCGTTAAAGTGCCCTATGCTGTCACGCAATGTCTCCTGTCACAACAACGTCTGTATCATTGAGTTCTGATGTTGGGCAATGTATCCAGCCTTGACCCAATGTATTACAGCATCTAAAGCAATGCTCTCTGATTCCAGTAATGTCAGGAACATTGCACCCATATCTCTACAACGTCTGTAACGTTGTATTCTGATGTGAGGCAATAAGTGCTACAGTGTCCACATAATCTACAGTGTCTTCAACTGTGTTTCTAAATATCAGGCAATAGCTGCCACATCCTCTTTTTCTCTACAACGTATGTACATTGTTTTCCGCCGTCAGGCAAAAACCGTATGATAATACCTCCCGTAATTTTTTTAGCGATTTATCTGCAGTGTGTTGTCTTTTTAACAAATGTCTCGTTCGAGTGCGCAACTTTTGTTTATTTATAGATTGAACAACAGAGAGAAAAGGTTAAAAGGATTATGGAGGGACACATTCAAAGGGAGATCCACTGCTTCCAAAATAAAAGGTAACGCGTTGAAGATTGTTCAAATTTATTATAACGAATTTATTGTGAAAATCACACCTTCTATGGGTATTTTTAAAGACGTTTAGCGATCGACTTGTTAGCGATGTTGAAACCCTTTGTGGTTTGGCTTGATGTTGTTTTGTGACACATGGGAGGAACTTGTTTCAAGTGATACTTGAGTGATTCCCTTGAGCACGAATAGTCGTCGTGTTCAAATCTACTGGCTACCACAACGTCCAAGGTCGGATCTACTCTGTGACCTGAGACATATCTAGGGAGGAAGAAACACCTCACCTAAAATGTGTGAGCTCGCCAGTTTACCTCCGAAAGTGTTAGGGTTGACTTCTGTTCCACCCAAATATTTACCACTCGAAAATACCAGGGAGGAATTAAACTCGACGGGAAACGTTTGCAATCGCAGGCTAAATGCCTGAAAAACAAATAATTGAAGACTGACATCAATTTTTTTCATAAATGAAATTTTTCAACGAACCGAATAGCTTTACTGCAACATATATTTTTCTGGCAAAGGGACGAATTCCAAACGGGATGAATAAGTAATTCTTGATCATTCACAACTGACGGCCGCACCTTCTGTGCGCTCTCCCGCTATTAATGTTTTCACCGGGTTGGGTTACAAAAGTACCATAGGAAACGAGTACCAAGTGAAACAGGTGCTATAAGAAACAAGTACCAAGTGAAACAGGTGCAATAAGAAACAAGTACCAAGTGAAACAGGTGCTTTACAAAAACAAGTACCAAGTGAAACAGGTGCCATACGAAACAAGTACCAAGTGAAATAGGTGCTATGAAAAACAAGTACCAAGTGAAACAGGTGTTATAAGAAACAAGTACCAAGTGAAACAGGTGCTATAATTAACATATACCAAGTGAAACAGGTGCTATAAGAAACAAGTACCAAGTGAACAGGTGCTATAAGAAACAACTATCAAGTGAACAGGTGCTATAAGAAACAAGTGCTATGAAAATGTTCACTCATATGTGATTCCTGTCAAAAATGATTGAATTGGCGTCGATGCTTTAATAATCATTTTTCTCCACTTACGGTGCTAGAAATTATTTGTGAACGCAATGCACAATTACTTTGAAAGGTCACTAATTGTATTACAACTCTTTCTCTTTGAAACGGCTCCTTCGTTTTCTTTAGTATACATTGCAATCAGTGAACGAAACAGAAAAAAAATTACAATCATGAATCATTAAGTGCGCACATAAAAGTAGACCGCACACTTTCTGAACCTGACGACTATTGTAGAACTTTTCTGATGATAGTTTTCGTTAGAGCTCAGAACATCTAATGTTATCAATGAATTTAAGAAGAGCTAATTCTAATTTAGGTAACTCAATGACCACAGTATCAGGGAATCAGAGCTCTGAGCATTCAATTAACTGGAGTACGAGGAGACGCACGTTCAGGAGTCTCGTTGGCGCCTACACTGATCACGGGAACGAGACAAGCTTGGAAAGAAATGAGTGCCATGCGGCGAGACAGAGATAAAGAGTTGATCGACGAATGCATTGACTAATAGCGGCCCATATCGGCCCTCCTCTGCTGTTATGTTAGCTTCATCGCTTATGAATTGAAATTAAGTTTAGAAGGGCCCAATGAGAGAACCAATTTCCCTTTATGAACAAGATATGTCCGTCGAGTGATGATGTCCAAAATCATTTTGGTTTAGTTTTATTTCTGAAATTGCGGTGATTTTCATGGTGGGTTTAGATTAATTGATCCTGATTCAGAGTTAAACCGGTAATTTTAACATACATCGAAGAATATTTGATTCATGTGTTTACTAAATTACAACGCCTACTGCTATGTAAATCAGACTGACAAGATATTTGTTCAGAATTCAATGTCCAAACAATATTTAAAATAACTTCAATATTATATTCGTCAAAAAATCTTATTCTGGTAATAAAAGTGAAGAAGAGACATGCTGGGCAGTCAACAAACGCAAAAGTATTTGTAAGTGCGATCATACAATTTCCAAAGACGTCTCTACATCGTCAGCTAATTGGAAACCCACTCAATCATTTAAATGGCGTAAAAAATCATAGATTCGGGTTCTCAGTCCCTAGTCTGTAAGCTGGTAAATAACCCCAAATAATTTTTATTCTGTCTTTCCCCGGGCAACTTTAATAATCTCTTGGGATTTCCTCTGCCACCCAATGGGGTAATCAAGTCTCCTAAATGATTCCCAAGCCGTCGCCGAGGCTTTCTATCGGCCTGGGTCGGCTCCAGAATTTTCTAACCGTAGTAGATAATTAAGGGTTAGAGGTGACCACAATCGACCGCATTAGGCGTAGAATAGGCTTGGCAATGAAGGAAATGGGAAGAAGGTCATGATGCCGCAAAGAAGCTTATAGTGCCTCGTCATATTTTAGCGCAAGATGGCACCAATGCCAGACCAGCAGGCGGGCCAACCAATTTGCCTCCATTGTTGCCCTTAAACGAGACAAAACATTTTTGATTATCAAATTTATCGTTAAGAAGGTGCCAAGAAGAAGCCATATATGTGAGAAGACTGTAATTTAACATCTATAGAAGGATTTTCATGACCACAGGGCAACTATGACACCCACCGGCAAGGTTATGTTGGTTGCCATATCATATTTATTACTTAGGTCTTCTAAATGTTTATTAATAGTCATATCTCAGATATGAAATGTTCTTGACCTTTTCTGAACGATGATTCAATGAGTAATAGATGTTCTGATTCGCTTGAAGGCGTGAATGGAAGGAAGTTAGTTGATCGTCAACTAATTTGCTTGTCGGACCGCATGATTCATGCTATCACGCGGTCCAACACGCAAATGCTCTAGGGATTGGGTTAGGAGGCCTTTTGCGGATCTCAAATCATCACGGCATCAATGCCCTCTCGACGCTGTTGTGTGCCGTTGAAGGTCGGTGTTTATATTTTTTTGTACACTGTCAGCGCAGTGGAAAAGGTGCCTAGATATTATACTTTTTTTTTGCCCGTGCTGATGACAAGAGGGATCAAATCCATTCAAGTCGAGGAAGGAGTTCATCTAGAATTTACTAAACTGATCTTGAAAATGTTCCTTATGATCTTAGTTTACAAAGCTTCGTTCGTAAGTGTGTAATCTAACAAACGTGTTGTGCGCAACACTTCACATGAAGGTTCATGAATGTGCAGTTCCTCTGAATGCTTCGTTCAGTTTCAAACTCGCTTTGAACCTTTTAAGATATTTCCTGGTTTACTCAATGGTTTTCGCCGACGTTGTGGATGTCTAGTCGATAAGCTGATGATCACGTTGGCAAGGTTGATGTATTGTTTATTGTATCTACACTTTTTTTAACATTCATTGAAGCGATTGTGCAATTACCTTGTGAGCTTGCTGATCTGTTTAAGTAAGTAGTCACCAGTTAATTTACAATACTACGCTAGTATTCATTTGAGCTGTAAAAATACAAATTTGACGTCTTATATTACTACGTTGCTCTAGCATTCAATGAGCATACTGGTATATGTTATAGATGACGATGCTAATGAATTCCGCTGAACAGCATCATGTACCACATGTTCTGTATGATGTTGTTCTTAAATCTCCTATCCAATTGAAAGATAGTTCCATGAAATCCGAATTTATTTGAACAGGAGTCATGTACGACGTTATAGTGCTGAAGGCTAGTAATATATTTATTTTCTTGTTTGCACCAAACGTCCTTGTGTTTACAAAAATAGTGCTTAAAACGCTTACGTTTCACATGCGTTTCCGGTTCGATATATAGCTCATTAGATGCAAATACACAAGACACAATGTTCGCAGGATTGCTTTTGCTCAAAGCGGGTTCCGAAACCAGATAGTGAATGGGTAAAGATTAAATTAGGATAAGAGGGGTACTGACGTCAGAATTAAGGGAGCTCCCCATTGAATGGATGCAGAAGGGCGTGATGCTTTCGACTTAGACATCAATTTATTCATTCATCTATGATGTGTCACAATAAGTCAAATCGTTGAATTGCATGCCGTAATTATTGTATGCATGGAAAATGAGCGTATTGATGTTAACTATTAGTTGCTATTATATGTACGTATGACGGATTTTGTCCGGTCTACGGGAAATTGCTGATAATATTTCACCGGTGCAATACATGCAATCTAGAGTCAGCGGGCGGAAGGTTGCGGAAGGCAGGCAGCGCAAAGGAAGTGGTTTTTAGCAACCGGACAAATGGACAGCTGTCGGATTGTTCATACGTATGTTAATAGGTTATTT
>SDVV010041436.1:0-10437 GCA_016164225.1 Gammarus roeselii | reverse complement strand
CACTACATGATTGTTTCAATTTTGCCTAGACAATGGCAAACTAATGGTTAGAACTTGTGAGGGCATTCATATGACACGTATGCCATTGACGTAAAATTTGGAAAAGTCGTAGTTGATGATCTGGAGGCCCTTGGCATTGTCTCAGTGCTATGGGGTGGCAGTGGCTCCCAACGGATAGCTGTTTACAGACAGCACGGGAGCGCGGCCTGGTTTGCAGTGCACGTGAACACTACTATCTGTGTGTCGTCTGAGGACTTGGTGACACATGTCCGAATGGTGTTCTATATTTTACAATTGAAGACATGGTATTGAATGAGTTAATTTAGAAATAATTGTTACTTTCACGACAAAGCTATGGTTCGACCAGGTATGGATTGATTTTATTGGTTTTAGGCCTATCTACTAGAACAACCTTTTGAAAATTAGAACGATGATTTATGCCATCCATCTCACTCTTCACTAAGCAGCGTTGTGCGACATGCACGCCACCTTGCGACAGATGGAAGTCGTTCAACCGTATATGGTATTGACATTTTTAAAGCGCAACCAAATATTGAAATTATAAATTGTAATAGTTTTGTGAGAGCGAGGGCAGCGCAAGACAGCTGATGGACGAGACAATACCTTAGAACATGTTACATTAATTATATATTTTATTCTCGTCAATATTTGAAATGTTGTGCCGAAGAGTGATGCGGGACTGGTATAGTGTTTCCTGGCTCTCGCCTAATATCCTTCTTGAATATGACCTTGAAGTTGGCTGTTTGCCAATAATCTGGGATAATTCAATTCATCTGAGACCTGTTAAAGGTCTCAGTCAGTTAACTGCTCATTATTTCGGTTAAATTCCATAATATTATCGGGTATAGATCATCTGGTGTTATTGATTTGTAAATGCGTAGTTAGTAAAGATGTTCTTGTAATTCGTCGTACGGGATTTGAAAAATTTCAAACGGTTGCACTTCCGAAAACATTTCGACTCCTGGGAAACTATTTGAATCCTCTTTCGCAAAGACACTTGCTAAGTATTGCTTGCGTATGTTAGCCCTGTTTCTATAGGCTAATTTTAGCTTTCAACCGTACAATTTCGATGAGCGTCATTGCTTTCACAAACGACACTTCTCTCATTCGCATAGGCCTATAACTGTATTGCATTACGTTTGTCCATTCTAGTTTTTTTTTTTTGGTTTCATCTCGCGCTTCTAATTTTTTTGAACCAGCCTGCTCGTGTGCTAGCATCCTGTACCGCGTTATTCAATGAAGTGAGTTTGTTTTCTTTTAAATCTTCTCTTCGAGATTTATCGCTTGCTTCCTTGCCCGACCCTGTCTAGAAAATACAAAATGCATTCATCTGCGGTCATGTCATCGTATTGGTACCCTGAGTTTCATTTTTCGATTTCGTGTCCCAACCTGTCAAAATTTACGTATGGGGAGTTGTAGGTTTACCGTACTGGGTCCGAATTATTCGACTTGTTCTGACCTGGAATTGTATTGTTCGACTTGCTCTGATCTGGAATGGTATTGTTTGACTTGCTCTGATCCGGAAACATTAATTGTTCCCTAAACGATACAAAAACAAGATTTTATATATTAGAACCCTCAGGTTGGCTCTTCCACATCCTGTTTTAGGATATCATTGACTAGTCGTATCAAAATGAGCCACCCACCCCGTAATGCGTTATCAGCCACCCCTGAAACCTTCCTGCAAGTGCGCAATCCTCGGAAAAACTTTGACTCTGATGCACTGGGATTACCGACAGATACTTTGAACAGTAGAATTATTTAAAATAAGGAATACTATTCAATAGCCACTTTTAACTCAATCTCGTTGCAACGACTCTGCAATACGTACGTACATAATTATATATGTCAAATGTTCCCTACTCCATCTATTTTATGTTAGAAAATCTTTGTGTAAACTAATGTATGTATAAACAGGGATAAGCAATGTCAACGTTTATATGCAAAATAAAATACAACCGCTGATGCGTTTACAGTTCCTATCCATAATACACAGTCCGTGGCAGATAAACACATGCATCGGTGCTGGACACCCGTGCATACACATGTTGGCAACCTTTCTTGCTTCCTCTCGCTGCAGGACTTCAGCAAGAAGGCCTACAGTGAGAGGCAGCCTTAAATCCCCTTCAAGAATGACCGCGTCATTTGGTTCAATCATCAGAAGAAAAATGTACTAGAAAATACAACACGATTCATGCCAATAAAAAAGTTACTTGTTGTGTTGGAATGTATTGATTTAGGCAGTGCTTCTTCTGTGCGGTCGTGTTATAAACAAAAACGACGCTGCTGGCGCCGCATACATTTATCTATGCGTTATTTATGTTGATACATGGAATGACACACAAAAGTTAATTTTAGAATATGCTCAAGTAACCATCATAAGCTTTTGACGACTAGGAAATGATCGATATATTTATCTCACAAATGCGTGAGGAGTACTCTGCTTACGTATCATGAACAAGGATAGTTCATGTTCATACAATTCTTACGTCTTGTGCGAGCCCTATGAGGTGACTGAACTCAGCGAGGTCAGCTCTGCAGCGCTGAACCATCGCGACGCTGAAGAAATTTGTGGCCGTTGGTTGAGATGACTGAAAGTTGCGCAAGTTTGTAGCGGCTGAGTTGAGAAAAGTTGGGATTAAGTTGGCGTCTAAATCGCAGGCCTTCGTATACATGTTACACTGAGTTGGGATGTTAGGGAGAACCTCAATCCCTTTTTAAACTGAACCAGGGATTGTAAAATGAGTACTATTTTACGATCCTACGTCAGACCTCTTTTAAATAAAGTGGTTTGGAATCGTTTCAGGATGAAAATATGTTTGATGGGAGCACACTTTTGATGTACCAGAAACAATGCGTGGGAGGAATGCCCCCAATTGATCATTGCTTTGGGGACGGCAGAATGGGAAAACAACATTGGTGTAATGAATGTTAGATATTAATTTGTTGCGCTCCCTTCCAAGCATAAATTAAATAGTTCGCATGATGAGTAAATTGAAGTACGATTTCCAACTTCTTTTTCGTGCAACACTGGAGGAGCAATTCCTTGTATTAGAGCTTTTATGTGATCCCAACACAAATGCGCTCATAAAGCTTATATATGAAAATAAACGTCAACGAACAATACAATGTAACTGAATGTATATATTGTTCATTATTTACTCAGTATTTGTTCAAAATATCACATTGGCCCTGCAATTCCGTGGTCTAAGTTCAGCCTCTTCTCAAGATTAAATGGAAAACATATAAATATTTTTTTCTTATGTTTATCTTCGTCATTTTTTTTCATTATGAATAAAAAACATTCTGGCAAGGGTGGGGTTAGAATACAATGCGGAAATTTACTGCAGCAGTAGAACACAATGTCATAAGCTGTTGTTCCTGATCATTTCTATGCAACTGTTTTTTTAAAGTTAAGTTTAATTGAATTCCTGGCTCATCGATGAACAAAATAAACGGAGTTGATTCCCTTCAAATAAAAAAGAATACAATTACCGTTCCAATTCTTCACATGCGATTACGACGGCGTATTTCGAATTGCACGAGTCGGCAGAATAAACTAATCAAACTCTACTGTATTGACTAACATGTAATACTGTATTGACTAACATGTAATACTGTATTGACTTACATGTAATACTGTATTGACTAACATGTAATACTGTATTGACCAACATGCAATACTGTATTGACTAACATGTAATACTGTATTGACTAACATGTAATACTGTATTGACTAACATGTAATACTGTATTGACTAACATGTAATACTGTATTGACCAACATGCAATACTGTATTGACTAACATGCAATACTGTATTGACTAACATGTAATACTGTATTGACTAACATGTGATACGGTATTGACTAACATGTAATACTGTATGGACTAACATGTTATACTGTATTGACTAACATGTAATACTGTATTGACTAACGTGTAATGCTGTATTGACTAACATGTAATACTGTATTGACTAACATGTAATACTGTATTGACTAACATGTTATACTGTATTGACTAACATGTAATACTGTATTGACTAACATGTAATACTGTGTTGACTAACATGCAATACTGTATTGACTAACATCTAATATTGTATTGACTAACATGTAATACTGTGTTGACTAACATGTAATATTGCCTGATTAACATGTAAGACTGTCTCATTCAAACTCGTAAAAAATAAATCCAAGGCATTTTAGTATTAACTGACAGGCATTGAGGGTGCAGTGTATTGTGCGCCATCGAAATCTGTCAACAATTCATATCAGTAGAATAGGGTTGAATTAATAGCATGGCAGTCATTTAAAGGGCCAGACTAGTCTAATATATTTTCGAGAGCGTACTAAAAATTACAATATGAAGAGATGCGTAAGAAAGACTAGCGTTTTGTAGAAGAAAATAATTTTAAAATTCTGCTTGTTTTAACGCGCTCTAGTACTCTTAATACACAGAGTAGACTCTCCGAGCTGGTCTACTTCCATAGAAACAGGTGATTGTTGCTATGTAATAGTTCAGCTTCCTAACAATTTATAAATTTTGCTCATTCACGCGATCTATAAATTACTTATATCAGCGGCCGAATTCAGCTGCTGACTATAAACACGACTGCGTGGCAAATTGATTGAATTCTCTTTGGTCTAGAAAATGATGTTCCTTAGGATATTTTTCAATCCCGTTTTCATACAGAGCGCTTTTTGAAGTGTAATAACAGATTGTTTAACACTAGCACTACCCTAGCAAAACCAAGTAGTGAAAATTTCAAACTCCAGTGCACCTTTGAAGTTCAAAATATTTCCTCTCCGAACAAACAAATTCAAACAACTAAGGCAAGACCAATGTCGAAGGTTGTTTTCCGTTGACAATAAAGCTTTTCCATTGAGTTAATCGGATGTAGATTTAAAAAATCTAATCGGAGGATTTCATCTCCGAACGTTCGTCCCCTAAGACCTGCTTGAACTATATTGATATATCTTTCACCCACCTCGTCGTCTAACTTTCTCCCCTTTGCATCTTTGTTTACATGCGACACTGCAACTGTGCGCCATTGGCCTGTCCTGCCATTGCATTATAACTCCATCAAACTCCGCCCTACCAACTGCTCCGACTTCAATGAAGCCTTGATGATGCGAGCGTGTTTCAATCTGCAATGCATTTGAAATGTTTCCTGTATGGTTAATACGATATTTCAAAATGTATTCGTTGCAATTGGCAGTAACAAAATTATTAGTGTGTTTCACGGATTGGTCCGAATAATATTTTTCAAACCCTAATTATTTTTTCAGAAAACTCAATTTGCATTGTTTCACCAAGAGCACCATCCCTGCTCAAAGAAAACCTACATATTCAATGAACATATGCAAGAAAAAAATATTTGTATCTATAAATTTCACGAAACAGTGAAATCAATTTCGCCTGGATTATACATGAGTTGAATGTTCATCTCGCAGGTCCTTATCACTTGGTACTCTTCAAAGCATTAACACAGTTTACAAAGCTGCGGTTATCATAACATTGCGAGACATCGTATGACGTCACAAATCCTTGTTCAGAATTGCTGGAAAGTCGTCCAGAGATTCCAGACGTTGGTTTTTGATGAACATATTCTGACCGTAAAAATTGATTGGGCGGGAGAGGAGTATATTTAAGGGAATAAAACGTTTGACTGAGACGATAGTGATTACTGCTGACTCAAAGATGCCTGAGGTCTTTCAACGGTGTGATTATCATACCTCTTGTTTTCACTTGTAGAGACCTGAAGTTTACCGCATGTTGGGAGTGGTCTTGGAATAGATCCGTGAATGAGTCGTCAGTTATTGTGACGGATATATTTCGATTTTGGTTTAATGGTTCTCTGTAGTATTTTCTAATATATTATACGGGGGCCTGGATCTCACTCCTCTGTATGATGGAATCCTCGTACTCCCCGCTCAAATTTTTCCACCAATCGCTAGCTCGGGGCTAGTAAGGCGCCTTGAGGACAATCCCCATCAATGAAACGTTTGTCTCTTCTGACCCCCCCCCCCCGTTGACATATATGAAGTCGGTAGGTGTTTTTTTTTATAATATTCCGTTTAAATTTTTCAAAGCAGCATAGTAGCATATCAAATTGAAGTGGGTTTGAATAACCTGAAATACACATAATTAGCCAATCATGTTTCAGTGAGTTCATTCGATATCATAGAACATTATTATTGGTGCTCTCACGCCATAATCGAATGGCGTGACAAAAGTGTTTGGTACATCACCAAGCACGCGTGTGGCGGAAGGCGATGGTGACTGTCGATTCGCAGAGAAAACCCATCAATGACAAATATTCCACGAACCAAGACAATGACTGTGAGCCAATCACTTGCAGGTTATCCATCATATATGAAAGCTGTATAACTCCATGTGACGCCCGCGATAAAAGGAATTGATATTGTGATGTACAATCAAATGAAAAAATTGTTCATTTCGCCACTCTCAACCTTCGACAGATTTTCATTCCAAAAGGGTTGACGGTATTATTTAGCGCTACTCCATTACTCATTCCGTCACCTAATATTTATGCGATTAAACAAGATGTTGGGGGCCACACAGCCGTAAAGGTGGAACAAACTACAACTTAATAGGTTCTTATCACTGATTTTGTGTAGTGTTACATAGCTATATGATTCGATGTTCTTACATGTTTGTTGATTAGCATTGTTTTCCTTCTGTTCTCTAATTTGTTGACAGTCATGGCAATGTTCATGACGGAACGTAAACGTTCGCATTTTACTGGCAGAATCATCGCACTTTTCTTAGCTTGATAGCATAAGTTGGTCGTAGGATAATGTATTTTGACGAGCCTTCCCATGAACATGTGAGATGAGTTACTAAAGGACGGTAATATGTGTACATTTTTATTATATCTTATACACGTAGAGATGGATATAGCAGCGTTCGAAACCACTTAAGCGTTGTCATTACAGGGTCAAAACAGTGATACTTTGTTCACTGACATCTCTACTGCTCTGTTTGAGCTCCATCAACTCCTATATTTCACTTCTGCAAATGGCGAAAGGACATCGCTTTTAAATGCTTTTGCATAAAATCGACAGCTCTTCTGAGGTATTTCTGTTGTGGATTTGGTTATGAAGATTTTTATGAGATGATATAATGTGTTCTATTTGAATTAGCCACGCTCAATTACGGTAGTGTGACCTCAGCGAATTCGACCGCATTAAACAATGCAATCCAACGAATATATCGAAAAAAGTGCGACTTCTCACGCCGTGTCATTGACATAAGCTTGTAACGATCTCTAATGATCTACATAAACTCATCAGGTGCAATTTCGCCTCAGGGATAAAATTGATTTGAGGTGTGGAAAAATATTGACCAGAGAAAATCAAAATGTTAAAGCGAGCGGCGTCCTAATTCAAATGCCAGAGCATAGCAATCTAATTATTTGTAGCTGATAATTCCGATAAGAAATTTTTTTGTGCAAGAATTCGATGACATTGCTAATCACAAGTTTGTGGAAACAACGCTATGATGAAGCAATTCTGTTGACCCGATATCTGCCGGTAATATTATTAATACAGTATATTATTATTAATATACTGTCAGCCAACGAGACGTACAGAAACTGCTTGAATCCTTCGAAACGAGAATGTCATTTAACCTGGAGTGAAGAAATGAGTACTTCAGACCTTGATAAGAGGACTTGCAATTATTATTTGTTTCAAATTGAAACATTCGAGAATTCGTTTTAAATAACGCCACCATGCAATCATAAAAAGAGTCTATAAAGCTAAAATAAAACAAATGGATTAGTTAACTGTCATGGTGATTGATGCTAATTGAATCACTCGTGTCCCCATCCATAAGAAATGAAATTCTGAACAAAAGTTTCCCTTAAATTCTACGAAATCACGTTTGCTGTCGACACATAACGTAATTTCACGAACAAAATCTAGATCACTTTTTTATGTAATACGTTGCCATGAAATAACAACACATTTAGAAAGGATTAGGAGTCGTGGCACAGGGACCATCTCGTTTGCAACCCAATTAACGTCACGTTAACAAATCGAGGTTAGGTAACGTTTCGTCCCCGTCACGGCAAGTAATATCGACACTGAAACACACTTCAAACTCGTTAATTGTTGAAATCCAGTTTTGGAGGGTGCCTGTGCATCTGATGTACTAATTACCGACCGGCAGCGCGATCTCCTTGTCCTCTCCCACCTGTACAATTAGGTACAAATAAATGAAGCAGCAGCAGTGGAAGAAGCAATCTAAGCAGCAGTTGTCATCGAAGCTGGCGAGGTAAGATCCTTCGAGCAGGAATAGTCTGGGGAACTCTTTAAATGTTTTATCAAACCATCAGGACAGCAGGAAGATTTGATCTTATGTCGCTTCTGGCCAGAGGAATGAAATCCGTTTATCGCCCAAACATCAAATGCAGCAGAAAGTTGCCCACTAACAATTTCCTGCCTGATGGTTAAATTACTTTGGTGAAGCCAATCCATGATTGAACTCTACTTGGCATATGAACGGATTGAACGCTGCAAAGAGATGGAGATCTACCTGCACCTGAAGTAGAAGGCGACTTTTAAGGTGGTTTAGCCTATCCTGCATGTTCTGTCACTCAACTAAAACCCGCAAACATCACTGAATTTTTTAATTCGTATTAACGTAAAACTTTGCTAAATATATGCACGCGTCTTCAATAGGTTCAGTATAAAAACAATGCATGCAGTGCAAATATCTGTGAAGGTTTGCTCACGCTCCCGAACTCGGAGGCTGCTATATTTGCATGGTTTCCTTGCGTTGTTGCATGGCAAATTCACTTTGCTCACTCAAGACCTGATCATACAAATATTCCCTGCATCGTCTGAATAGGTACCCGTTCTGATAATGACTCAGGGAATGTGGCATTGGTATCTTCATGCAAGATATCGTCTATTCTGTGAGAAAATGTATGGTTTCGTCATCACTTTAGTCCTATTTTCCCAAAATATTTGTCCTGTTATATCAATCACAGTAAATCTTTCAAAGTAAAATTCATATATTGTTTCATGCATGATGACAAGTTAACATTATTTAATAATTACTGATAGACAGATGTTGAATTCGATGTTTTAGGCGTTGTGAGCTCCTTTGAATTCAGCATTTGTTAAAATAGGAAAATATAAATAACTTCGACTAATGGCATTGAAGTATCTACATCTTGCACATCAAACTGGCTTGTTGCATGTTGAGAAAAGGTATGGTTGCAAGTTGAAAAGAATGAGATTGCTGCAAGTTGAGAAAACTATTGTAGTGAATTGTTGACTCCTGGGCTAAGTAAAAAAACTCATTTAGGCAGATAACTATTTTGTGACTGAATGCGCAACTGTGGCATATAAATACTAAATAAATGGAGACTAGAGAGTGCCAAGTAAGTTGATCTACACAATATTTACTCGAATAGCATGATATGTTCTGTATACATATGCATAGTGTACAATTTAATTAAATACGAGACATTTGGGTATCAGTAGTACTAAGCAGCTGAGTCTTACAGAATATAAGAATTTTCTAGATACAAATATATCATTAATATGCACAATTACATCAAAAGTCAAATCCATGATATTATATTGAAAAAAAAGTGAATGAATTCTGTTATGTAAAAATTGAGCTGTCTTCACTGATGAATTTCAATTTTCTTTAAATTCACTAATAATTTCGGAAATATCCCTATTATCCCTTAACTTATTTCTCACACAAGCTCGTTATAGAAGCAATTAGCTCGTTTAGAGATTAATTTGCAAGCACGCTGCAGAGAAGTCAATGATGCGACTCATTGGAAGAATATTCATGTGTCCGAAGAGGATTGAAGTGTGGCTCCCATCCAAGCATGCATAAGTGTTCTGATAACTCGCTTGTGGCGCACAGGGATTTGGTTGATGATAATTATCTGAGCCAAAATAGTGTATCTACACCTTGTTAGACTTTCTCTATATTGTGTTCGGATACCGTACTTCATAATACCGGTTTATCTAGTCCAGTCCAATATTTATTAGATGCAGTAGTTCATTCACCTATCAGAATATGGTCATAAATCATACAAAAGCATAAGTTCTGTTTTTTTCAGTAGAGCATGTACCTCACATCCATCATCTAAAAAAATCGCATAAATGCCCTATAATTTTGCACTGAAATATTTCATGAAAAGCCGTTCTTGGCTCAGTCCTAGAGATGGCACTGCTATACCGAACAGACGCGACTAATGCATGTCAATGAGCTGGTAGAAGGCTTCCTCTTGAACAAAACTCTTTGGCAGCGGGGCTAAGAGAAGTAACTGTCGTGGTGTGATTCATCTTCCTGGCCAAAGATCTCACCTTGTGTGATGTTAAGATTGTAGCTGCATGGGAAGTATTTGATTGATCAT
>SDVV010041435.1:0-10437 GCA_016164225.1 Gammarus roeselii | reverse complement strand
TGAAGTGAAGGCGCGAGTGAAGGAGGGATGTAAAGTGTTGGGTGCACTAAAGAGTGTAATGAGCTGTAGGACGTTGGGGATGAAAGCAAAGAGAGGGCTGTATGAGGGTGTTGTTGTCCCAACTGTGCTCTACGGAGCTGAGGCTTGAGGGTGAGAGCAGAGGAGAGAAGAATGTTGAATGTTTTCGAGATGAAATGTTTGAGGAGCATGGCTGGAGTAACGCTGAGAGACCGGATCACCAACGACGTGGTTCAAAACAGAACAGGGATGGTGAAGAAGTTGGAGGACAGAGTGGATTCGCGTGTTCTGAGATGGTTCGGGAACATAAAGAGGATGGATGGAGGGAGATTGGTGAAAATGGTGATGAATGCTGAGGCGAGTGGTCGCAGGCCTTGAGGTAGACCGAAGTTTGGGTGGATGGATGGTGTGGAGCAGGCGTTGGGAAGGAGAGACATGAATGTGGAGGTGGCGAGAGAGCGTGCAATGAACAGGCGTGAGTGGAGAATGGTTGATTTTGACGCTGCCTTGATGTGCTTTCCCGCCCTTGGCACCCCGCTGTCGGGATGGTCGTGGGTGGGGGGGGCCGGCCATAAAGACGCGGCGGGGGTAAACCAGTGAAAACTGGCGGGCCCTGCTGCTGACGACGGATCCTTGGACTGCACTCGTGACCCAGAGTTTATGTTGAGGGGGCACCGGCCGGACCCTTTAACACCAAAGGGCTAAGTTGTGTGAGTGTGAGCGTATGATGGTGTGAGGTGCGCCTTTCCGTCGGCCACCTCCCTTTCTGGGGGATGCGGCCTAGTGTCTGTATCTGTAAGTTTATGACCCAAATGGTGGAGACACCTACAAGAGGTAGCAATATTCTTGATCTCCTATTTAGTGCAAGCGACTCTCGGAACTAGCTTATGATTTGATTTGAGCCTCATTCCCATCGGAGCTTCAACGTGAGTCATAATAGACTCCCCCGTAGGGCGCGACTGTAGTTGATTCAGGTAAGTTCGCACGGCCTCGCGTGCCAAAATATTAGTCATGTCAAGATGGAGTCAGTTCATAGTTCAATTGTGTCATATTCGCGTACTAGCGCGTACGAGAGGGTAAAGAGTTGACGCGTATCTTCGTAAAATGTGTTCTTATTTCTGTGCGTAATGAGGTGGAGAGACCACCTCACTTGCACAGGTGTTTGGGGTTTAGACAGCTTCATATAGTCCGGTGTGATTTCCGAAAGCGATAAACTTTTTTCGGTAGGTTGGGCCCGTGAGTAGGCTTTGTAGGTTGCACGGGGGATTTATGAACGCTCGTCGGGCTGCCGCGAGTGCGTTGCAATCCATCAGTAAGTGTTTTACGCTGATAGCCACTTGGCGGCAACAGGGGCAAGGAGGCGCGTTTGGTCCTGTGTCGCTCGGAACTAGCGACCACAACTGTATCCGCTTTTTGATTAAACTTGAGTTGAAAATGTCGACGCACTGTGAAAAAGTCCATAACTTTAGATTAGCTTACTTTGTTGGCCTAAGAGAGTCAATGGCGTCAACAAATATAACCCTCGGACAAGATGTCAACAAATCGCTTAACAATTTCTTGACTGCACTTCAAAGTATTGAATATGAGCGTATCCCGTGCAAAAACAGGCGAAGAGCAGTCAATCAGCCTAAGTACTGGAAAGGAGAACTGCAGCGCCTTCAGTCACGACAGAAAGCAATCACTCGATAAAACAGAAACATCCACAAGACGACGTAGCAAAAAAATGAACACAACATCAGCAGAAGAGATCTAAAGAAGGCCCCATAACGTAAGAAGAAAGATTATGAAAATAAAATTGCCGCTGATGCCAAAACTAATCCATAACAATTTTTTCGTTATGTTTCGAGCAATAAAAATTCAAGATCTGTAATTGGTCCTCTCAAGAACGATGCTGGTGAGCTAGAAACGAACGACACCAAAATGAGTGCCCTACTTAATGAATACTTTTGTTCTGTATTTACGTTAGAGAATTAGGATATTCCTAATCCTGAGGATATCATAGCGGAAAGACGAATTGTACCACAGTGAACTTATCTCCCTCCGAAGTTATTAATATATAGATAAATTTAAAGTCACAAAATCTCCAAATCCAGACCAAGTTCATCTGAGAATTCTGAAAGAGACAAAAAAACGACATTGCCGAACATTTGTCAAACATTTTCACCCAATCTCTCACATATGGCCCCTGCCCCTCCAAATGGGAAAAGGCTAATGTTACCCCAATTTTTAATTAAGGAGACAAAAAGTGTCCCGGAAATTACCGGAGAGATTGATAACTGATAAAATTACAGAATTCTAAGAATCAAACAAATTGATTGGCGACTCTCAGCATGGTTTTAGACACAACCGTTCCTGTGCTCCGAGCCTGCTACTCTTTTCCAAGAATATAATCGAAATTCACGACAATGTCTCCAATCTATATGATTTACTCCGACTTTCAAAATGCCTTTGATAAAGTCCCCCATAAGCGCCTGTTATTAAATTGCACAGCATCTGTATTCGAGGCGAACTTAACAACTGGATAAACTGCTATCTTTCGGACAGACGGCATCGAGTTGTACTTGACGGCGCTTCCTCCGCCTGGGGTAATGTTACAAGCGGCGTGCCTCAAGGACCCGTGCTAGGTCCAGTTCTCTTTACTATATTCATTAACGATCTCGATAGCAACGTACTCTCAGACATTAGCAAGTTTGCAGACGATACTAAGATAGGAGAAAAAGTGCAAACCTCACTAGAGTGCCAGCAGATCCAACTAGACTTGAACAAAATTGTTGGCTGGTCAGAGAAGTGGCAAATGGAATTTAATGTAGACGAATGTAAAGTTATGCACATAGGTCCTCTTAACCTCAAGCACAAATATTCAATGCCCGGAAAGAAACTCATTCCTGTCACTGAAGAGAGAGATTTAGGAGTCATCACCAGTAACGACTTAAAAAGTAACAAGCAATGTAACGATGCTGCAAGAAAGGCAACAAAATGCTAGGTATGATGTCCCGCACTATCTCGTACAAAAACCCACACCGTATACTCAAGTTATATGATACATTTGATTGACCGCATATCGAGAATTTCGTTCAATTCTGGTCGCCATATCGCCAAAAAAGACGATATTAAATTAGAAAGGATTCAACGTAGAGCTACCAAACTCATCCCTTCGCTGCGGAATAAACCGTACGAAGACTGGCTACGTGAACTCAATCTTTATTCGCTAGAGAAACGTCGTGCCAGAGGTGACATGATCGAAGTGGGAAAGATTATGAAGGGTAAGGAAAACGTCGACCGAGTGAACCTTTTCACTCTAGATACAAATGGAGTGACTAGGAACAACGGACTCTCACTCGACATCACGCGCAATTTCTTCACGTATAGAAGAGTTGTCGAAGAATGGAACAAACTTCCAGCGGAGGTGGCCAACAGCAATACAATTGAAACGTTTAAGTCTCAGCTCGATAAGTTCTACATAAATCGTCGACAAATTGCTGAACAGTTCCTTTCTTGATGTTTTTAAAACAGAAATTGCGCATGAAGCTCTCTTAGATGTTCTACTTCAGAGATAATCTTCTTGCCATCAAAAGGCAGCCTAGTTTGGGGCAATAGGCCTGTTGTTGTCTTCCTACACTTGTAAACCCTTGTAAACTCCACTCACTCGCCGCCCGCCACTACCCCACTTGTGACCAGTAAGCTGCCATTATCATGCTCTATAGAGCTTCTTCAACGATATTGTGACGGGTATATTTTGACATGGATAATACGCAAAGTATAGGCAGTAAGCTCCACAAACCAAGGATTGATCACTTTGAATCGGTTTCTGTAGTAAAACTTGTATTTTTGCATGAAAATTATAATACGATGCTATATTAACTCCATATCTTTTTGTATTAAACCCAAACGAATAAAAAAAATAGTGTTTGTTATCGTTTATTATTATTAGGATCTAATGACCTATTTTATTAGGATCGCTTTCGCTGTTAACAATCGTGTAGCCGTTCATTGGATGCATGGACATTCTGTTTTCAGCAAAACACCCAATATAGGCACGTTTCATAATTGAATCGCTCTTGGATATATATTCAATTTGATTATTATCCATGTTTACTGTAGATAGTTGGGGAATACCCTCCTTGCCGAATTTATTTGGATGACACGAAGTGTATAACCTACCAGGAACAAGATCTTATTCGTTATGGGTGGAGTTTCGCAATTCACTGTTAGACGTATGTTTGTTCGTTTTTCTAGGTGAATGACATCTTCAGAGTCGGTTGGCCTCGTATCTATAACAAACATAGTTCTTCCTGCAGGGAAATTTTGTTTTGTGATGAGATGAGAGCTGTTGCGCGTCCCTAGAGCCGAAAGTGTTTGCTGGTATGCTTGGGCGCACTCTCTGGGAAACGATGATCTAATGTTGGTAACGCAGTTTCCGTTTACATCGACGATAACGTTTGTGATATCGTTATGCTGGAAGTAATTTGGATTGCGAACATGTGCTCAGTTATGGGCCACTTGATCAATGAGAAATATAGCGGATATAAGTGGAACAACTCCGTTGAAGGGGGAATCAATGGAGATGGAGTTTTGACCGGTAGGATTTGATTTGATTTGAGCCACATTTCCACCAGAGCCTCAACGTGAGTCATAATAGGCTCCCCCGTAGGGCTCGATGATCATTGATTCCAGTAGGCTCGCACGCCTCAGTGTGCGAGGAGAAAACGAAACAACGCTTTTAACGTTAGAAAAATCGTGAAAATTTTAGCAATGTCAGATGCACGCTAGTGCGCAAAAGAAAAAACGCTTTATCGAAACGGATCTCCGCTTCCAATCCTTAAGAACATAAAGAGTGATATGTACGCACCCTAGTGCGTACAAGTAGCATCGTCGAGATTAGTACAAGGTCAGTGGCTACACGGGCAACATTAGCTCCGACAGCAACGCAACACAATATTTACAGCTACACGGTTTGGTTGTATAAATACAATTTATTTATTTAGGTAAGATAAAGACTCAGATTTGATTTGAGACTCAATTCCACCAGAGCCTCCACGTGAGTCATAATAGGCTCCCCCGTAGGGCTCGATGATCATTGATTAGAGTAGGCTCACACGCCGAAGTGTGCGAGGAAAAAACGAAACAACGCTTTCAACGTCAGAAAAAAAGCGTGAAAATTTTAGCAATGTCAGACGCACGCTTGTGCGCAAAAGAAAAAACGCTTACTCGAAACGGATCTCCGCTTCAAATCCTTTATAACTTAAAGTGATATGTACGGACCCTAGTGCGTACAGGTAGCATTGTCGAGATTAGTAAAAGGTCAGTGGCTACACGGGCAACATTAGCTCCGACAGCAACGCAACACAATATTTACAGCTACACGGTTTGGTTGTATAAATACAATTTATTTATTTAGTTAAGATATAGATTCAGATGAAACGGAATGAATCCTTGCCCCCAACCCCTCAGAACCTCATGAGTTATATGTCCATACGCTAGTGCGCTCAGATAGTATCGTCGAAATTGGTACAAGGTTCACGGCTACACGGACAAAGTCAGTTCCGGCAGCAACGCAACATAATGTTCAGCTACGCGGTCTATTTTATTTATAATACAATTTATTTATTCAGGCAAGATAAAGACTCAGAGAAAACGAATCCCCACCTCCAACCACCCAGAACTCCAAGAATAACATGCACACGCGACAGGCACAGACAGCATCGTCGAAATTGGTACAAGGTCTATGGCTTCACGGATTAGATGGACTCCAACCGCAACGCGTCACAAGGCTTTATAGCTGCGCAGTTCAGGTCAACCCCAGAAACTGCTTATGGTCCGTGCACGCGCGAGCGAGCACAGACTACGAACTCCTGCACAAATATAATATTGTGGATCGTGAAAAAGAAGGTAAGAGCAGGTTCGTCATGGGCAGAAAAACAGCTCAGATTATTGATTTCACACTGATTGTTTGTTTACGGGGATAGGGCGGAGGGGGGCATTGGTCCCTTGGGTCGCAAAAGAGCTCGATGAATCCCGGAGGGTGACCCATGTCCCCCGGGTCTTCCCGAGCTTTCCGAGTCCCCCGAGACCCCTCGCATCAGCTCATCTCGGCTTGTCTCGAATCATTTCGGCTCGTCGCGACCAACTCGACTCGCCTCAACATGTTTCGACTGATCTCGACGCACCTTGACCAGCCTCGACGCGACTCTCTCCCTCTGGCCAGCAATCCGCGGACTGTAATTGTTATTTGTTCCACTCAAGCATCTCACATGAACATTTTTCTGTGTATGGGGTTTACAGCGCTGGGAGGGGGGAGCAGAGGTTACAGGATTCAGAGGGGCCTCTAAAGGGTCCCGCAGTTTCTCAAAAGGGTCCTAAAGGGTCTCAAGGGTGTCCCAAAAGGGCCACAGAAAGGTCCAAGTGGATCCCCCCAAATCCACCTGGTCTCCCAAGTCCCCCGGGTTCCCGAAACCCCGGGTCCCGCGGGTCCCACGAAAACTTCCCCTCCCTGGGTCACCCTGTCTCAACCAACCTCGATACATATAATAATAACCAATTCAAAATCTATCACCTTGAAAAAAGGGCAGAGAAAAATAATAGAGCCCAAGTAAGAAGAAATACTAAAATACTAAAATAAAGTGTTAATGATCTATAAAATGAATAATCATCCATCCACCCCAACTACTTGGTTTTGCCAGCTCCATTCGTATATTTACGCTGAGATTATCCAATAGATAACTGTTGCTACCGGCTACATCAAAGTTTAGTGATTTGATTTGATTCTCATTTCCACCAGAGCCTCAACGCGAGTCAAAATTGTCTCCCCAGTAGGGCTCGATGATCATGGATTCCAGTAGGCTCGCACGCCATGATACGCAAAGCATTGTTTGCGATGGTCGAGAGAGGATCAAGAGTAGTTTTGGCTGCAGATCCGTAGACAACGGCTCCGTGGTCCATGCGCGATTGTATTATTGCTCTGAACAGCGTCATTCCGGTGTCCATGTCGGCACCGAACTACAGGGATGTTACCGATTGGGTAAGTCCTGTCGACCTTTTGCAGCGAGTCGCCAGGGCTGTGATGTAGGTCGCCACGTGAGTTTAGAGTCCCACATTAGACCCAGGAATTTGACCGTTTCTTCGTATGCTAAAGATGTGTTGTGCAGCGTTGGGGACGGTTTCAGATGTAAACCGGGCACAAGGGTAAAGTGCATGCTTTTAGTTTTAGTGGGCGAGAATCGGAATCCATTAAGGGAAGCCCAGTTCCCGACTAGGTTTAGGCACTTCTGGAGTTCATGTTGAATTGTCATGAGGCTGGGGGTGTCTGTAGCTTATTTGTAGGTCGTCCACGTATAGAGATGAGAGCAGTCTTCCGTCTCGGGGAAGAATGTCGGCTATCGGCTAACTGATCGATTTTGAGGATGAAAAGAGTGACACTGAGGACGCTTCCCTGCGGGACGCCAATTTCTTGCGGATATGACGGAGACAGTGTGTTGCCAACCTTGACCCTGAAGGTGCGATTTTGTAGAAATTGGTGGATGAAACTTGGTAGGTGACCTCTCAAACCTTTATGGTTGAGATCCTTCATGATCCCGTATTTCCACGTAGTGTCGTATGCGTTTTCAACGTCGAAAAACAGACTGTGATCCCCCATGGGGGGAAGGAGGGGGTACATCTCGGGGGACCCTCCCCCCCTTCGCCATATTCCCCATCCTCCCGCCACTCGCCAACTCACTCGCCTCGTCCCGACTCACCGCGCACACCTTTACCGGAGGCGGTCAGACCGCGATCACGGCAACAAACCTCTCCGCCCCTCGCCTCTCCCCCTTCCCCGGAGGAGAGGTGATATGTACCTCCCCTCGGCGCGACGTACACGAAGGGATTGGTAAGCTGCGACAATGAGGTCTACACCACAGAGCCACCGAATAATCTGATCAAGGTTCATGTGAGCGGCCCTAACCTCATCTTCTCCTCGGTGGACTTGACTAGCACCGCGGTTCAGCTACTCGTCCGGAGGTCCACTCCTTTTCTGCCACCAGCGGGTTCGAAGAAGCTCTCTCTCCAACTTCTCAAGAGTGTCTTCGAGGTCGAGCAGCCCTCCCATCGGGGGGTGACCATCAGGAAGGACGGTTAGTTCGTTCTGGAACACATCCCAAATGCACTACGCTCACTCCTCGCGCAAATCAATACCACCCTGTTCGACGGTTCGGCACCGAAAGACCTCGACGCTTGGTCGAACACGCACCTTGCGCTCACAGCACACTGTCCAGTGGTCAGGTCCCTGATAGATTTCGCGAATGCTCCAATCCACTCCCCAAAGGCTTACTTCGAAGCCACAAAGAACAAGATCGCTTTCCCGGTCCGTCACATTGCCACAGAAGCACGAACCAAGGATTTCTATGTCCGCACTCAGGCTGCTCAAAACCTGCGCGGCTACATCCTCAGTTCATCACTGACGGGGATTCTTCAGCGCATCCGGACTCTCGTCCTAACCGATGACACGTGAGTTACTCCGCAGTCACTACATTGTCTGTCGGAGCTCACCACAGGCTCCGTCAACAAGCTATTGTCGGGGTCCCTGTTCGATGCAGCTCAATGGAGATACCAGATTCGGCTTCAGACGCTGGACAAGCTGGCTCCGGAATCCTCCTAGCACGATCGGTTATTGAACCTCAACTATTCACGAACGAGGCGATCTTACAGGCTACCCAGGCCCTGGAAACCTTTCGTAGCAGGGCAGAGGTCCTCTCCTTTATGGGCCCCTCCACTTCGGGGTTCATTGCCCAAGCACCGTCGGGGACTTGGAGACCCCCGCAACACCGGACACATATCGCACGACATTCCATCCATGGCCGAGGCGCGTTGGCAAGAAGCTCCTTTCGTGGCCGCCCCGCACAGCCCAGGACGCGCCCTACGTTCCAGCACGACGCTTGGCAACCCAAGGGGAGGCAGGGGGGCTCCGGTGCCTCTTCGACAGGCTCAAGGCCCCACTCCCCTACGGTCCTGGGGACGCACCCAGCATGTTCCAACGAGGGAAAGTCCTGGACCCTCCCCTTCTCATTCGCGGCCCAAAGGTAACCACAAACAGTGGGACCCCCCCCCCACACACCGTCCGCAAATTCTGATGTTCTGCCGGCGACCCTCAGGAACCGCCTCGCGCACTGGACCAAAGCCACACCTTTGGTCAAACGCATTCTTTCCACAGGACTCTCCTGGAAATGGACGCCACGACCCCCGAAACTCGATTACACTGTCTCTCACCAACAACGCGAGGATGTTCTAGAACTCCTCGTATCGGATTTTCTGCGCAAAGGCATAGTCAAGGCGGTGCTCAGACAACCGGCTTTCGTATCACGCATCTTTGCGGTCCCTATGGCCTCGGGACGAGATCGCTTGGTGATCGACCTCTCCGAACTCAACAAATACATCCCGGTATCCACATCCCGCATATCCCACACGCAGCGCATACGGGCTCAAGCAGCGCATACGGGCAGCTTTGATTCACCAAGTGGGATATCAAGGCTGCCTTCCCACACATACCAATTCATCCCAGGTTCCAAAATTTCCCGCCTTCAAACTGCGAGGCTAACTGTTTTTTTTGGCCCTCCCATTCGGTCACAACCTGGGCCCAAAAATCTTTACAACGGTCGCGAAGCTACCCTTCGCTTACTTCACCAGCAAAGGATAGATGCGGCCTTCTACATCGACGACTGGCTACTATGGGCACCGAAAGCACTTCACTGCCGGCGCAACACTCAAACGACCAGCGACCTTTTCCTCAAGCTAGGATTCCGCATCCACCTGCGGAAATCCATCCTGGAACTCACCCAGCAGATCGACTTCTTAGGGGTCACACTCAAGGGAGAGGCCGGGTCCATCGCTCCAACCTTACGACACACCGACCGCTGCAGGGACATGGCCACGGAGATACTTTCCCGCGGAACCCTCTCTCTCCAACAGCATCAGAGTTTCCTCGGCATAATACAGTTCCTCACACCTCACCTACGCCAGCCTCGCCACTTCTTCAACGTGGGGGTGCTCGCAGCACGCTCCCTGCACCTTTCCCGCAAGCCCTGCCGTCTCAACAATACCTACCGCCGGTCAGCGCAGCACTGGAGCGGCAAGACTTGCCTTCACTCCTCCACCCTCCCCTCTCAACACCCGCACATCCAACAGCCTCCCCACCACTCTCCTCGATATCAGCACAAAATCCATCAGTGCTCTCTCCACCATAGCACCATGGGCCATCCTTACCCATGTGTACTTGTGAATATCTCGCTTCTTGAACAAACTGTTCCCGACCACCAGCTCCTGCTCCATACACAGACCTATCAGGTTTTCTCCACTGTCATTTCTACCGGGAACGCCATACCTTCCTATCACATTCTCCACCATTTCATCTCCAACTCTCGCATTAAGGTCACCCAGTACAACTACATT
>SDVV010041434.1:0-10437 GCA_016164225.1 Gammarus roeselii | reverse complement strand
CCTCACGCATGCTGCGTGTGAGAGACACTAAACCTCACGCATGCTGCGTGTGAGAGACACTAAACCTCACGCATGTTGCGTGTGAGAGACACTAAACCCCACGCATGCTGCGTGTGAGAGACACTAAACCTCACGCATGCTGCGTGTGAGAGACACTAAACCTCACGCATGCTGCGTGTGAGGAAAGATCCGACTAATTCTGTCTAAGTAGTTAAATACGATCCCTTCCATCCCTTCCCGTCGCATGTTACGCAGTAGCAGGGAGGTGTTCGAGGTCTTCTTTTCCCCCCCTTAACTTATGTAAGACCTCCCGTGAGTCCATCCTAATATGTTGAACTGGAGCGAGGTATGTTCATAAGTCGTATTTTTTTTAGTATTGAAAGAATAAACGGCTTTTATGTTCCATATTTCGAGTGATTTCAGAACATTTGATTTCTAAAACAATCAATGTTTTAATTTGTTCAAAGATCAATCAAACATGGTTATGGCACCCATTCAATATCATCTCGTTGACTTGCTGGCAGGAAATTGTAAGAGCAATATTGTTTGTCGTTTTCTGAAGTAAAATCGACTCGCCTCGACCAAATATTCGTAATATCGAGTAATATTTCTGTTTGCTCAGAGCCCCTTTTGAAGGCAGCACCCTGACCCTAAGACCGCTGGCGTGCTGTATCGTAGCCATCTGTAACAGGGGACTCAACACCCACCCCCATGAGTGAAACCCCCTCCCCCCTCACTTCTCACAGCGGAGCCGACAGCTTTCGATATCGGATATTTTCTGTGCTTTGTGAGAGTTTCCGTCTACTGTTTCGAGTTCAATTAAGTAGTGAGGCTTCCTGGTAGAAGCCCAACTTGAAAAAGAACGTTATTTTGTAATAGCGCTGGATATCGGTTCGGGATTGAAATAAAACGAAAAACAGCTAATCAATTAAAGGGAAAACAGTTGGAGCTATTAACTCTGATGCAGAAATAGGATTGGTTATCAGCTCATCGACTCTTGAGAGAGACGTTAAAGGTCACTTCAGCTTGCACGACTAACTGGAACTAGTGTGCCATACTATTCCTATTGGACTCGGATACTTTGAGGAATACGACCCTATGAAAGAATCATAGTGCTTTCGTGTGTTTAGCAGCATCTGAGTACTACCATGTGATTGGCAGCATACGGTACTATCATGTGATTGGCAGCATCTGGGTACTATCGTGTGTTTAGCAGCATCCGGGTACTATCATGTGATTGGCAGCATCCGAGTACTATCATGTGATTGGCAGCATCTGGGTACTATCGTGTGTTTAGCAGCATCCGGGTACTATCATGTGATTGGCAGCATCCGGGCACTATTAGGTGATAGGCAGCATCCGGGTACTATCATGTGATTGGGAGCATCCGGGTACTATCATGTGATTGGCAGCATCCGGGTACTCTCATGTGATTGGCAGCATCCGGGTACTATCATATGATTGGCAGCATCCGGGTACTATCATGTGATTGGCAGCATCCGGGTACTCTCATGTGATTGGCAGCATCCGGGTACTATCATATGATTGGCAGCATCCGGGTACTATCATGTGATTAGCAGCATCCGGGTACTATCATTTGTATACTAGCATTCTGGAACCATCTTGTGTATTCCAGCATCCTGTCACTACTCTGTGGATACCAGCATTCTGTCAATACTCTGTGGATACCAGCATTCTGTCACTACTCTAAGGATTCCAGCATTTTGTCACAACTCTGTGGATACCAGCATTCTGTCGCTACTCTGTGGATACCAGTATTCTGTCACTACTCTGTGGATACCAGCAATCTGTCGCTACTCTGTGTAGACCAGCATTCTGTCACTACTTTGCGGATACCAGCATTTTGTCACTACTCTGTGGATACCAGCATTCTGTCACTACTCTGTGTATACCAGCATTCTGTCACTAATCTGCGGATACCAGCATTCTGTCACTAATCAATGGATACCATCATTCTGTCACTGATCTATGGATACCAGCATTCGGTCACTACTCTGTGGATACCAGCATTCTGTCACTAATATGTAGATACCAGCATTCTGTCACTACCCTGTGGATACCAGCATTCTGTCACTACTCTGTGGATACCAGCATTCTGTCACTAATCTGTGGATACCAGCATTCTGTCACTACTCTGTGGATACCATCATTCTGTCACTACTCTGTGGATACCAGCATTCTGTCACTAATCTGTGGATACCAGCAGTCTGTCACTAATCTGTGGATACCAGCATTCTGTCACTAATCTGTGAATACCAGCATTTTGTCACTAAACTGTGGATACCAGCATTCTGTCACTTGTCTGTGGATACCAGCATTCTGTCACTACTCTGTGGATACCAGCATTCTGCCAATAATCTGTGGATACCAGCATTCTGTCACTAATCTGTGGATACCAGCAGTCTGTCACTAATCTGTGGATACCAGCATTTTGTCACTAATCTGTGAATACCAGCATTTTGTCACTAAACTGTGGATACCAGCATTCTGTCACTTGTCTGTGGATACCAGCATTCTGTCACTACTCTGTGGTTACCAGCATTCTGCCAATAATCTGTGGATACCAGCATTCTGTCACTAATCTGCGGATACCAGCATTCTGTCACTACTCTGTGGATACCAGCATTTTGTCACTACTCTGTGGATACCAGCATTCTGTCACTACAATGTGTATGCCAGCATTCTGTCACGTCTCTGTGGATACCAGCATTCTGTCACTACTCTGTGGATACCAGCATTCTGTCACTAATCTGTGGATACCAGCATTCTGTCACTACTCTGTGGATACCAGCATTCTGTCATTAATCTGTGGATACCAGCATTCTGTCACTAATCTGTGGATACCAGCAGTCTGTCACTAATCTAAGGATACCAGCATTCTGTCACTAATCTGTGAATACCAGCATTCTGTCGCTAAACTGTGTATACCAGCATTCTGTCACTTGTCTGTGGATACCAGCATTCTGTCACTACTCTGTGGATACCAGCATTCTGTCACTACTCTGTGGATACCAGCATTCTGTCACTACTCTGTGGATACCAGCATTCTGTCACTACTCTTTGGATACCAGCATTCTGTCTCTACTCTGTGGATACCAGCATTCTGTCACTAATTTGTGGATACCAGCATTCTGTCACTAATCTGTGGATACCAGCATTCTGTCACTACTCTGTGGATATGAGCATTCTGTCACTAATTTGTGGATACCAGCATTCTGTCACTACTCTGTGGATACCAGCATTCTGGTACTACCAAGTGTTTACCTGCATCCTTGTTCTATCATGAGAATACCAGCATCTTAGTACTTTCATGTGAACACCAGCATCCTGGTTTGATCAAATGAATACCATCATACTGGTATTAACATGTGAACAGCGTCCTGGCACTTTCATATGTAGTCCACCATGCTGGTTCGATTTTTTAATACCAGTGTCCTCCTCCTTTCATGTGCGTACAATCATCCTTGCGTTATAATGTGTATACCAGCACTCTGGTACCATTCTATGTATACCCGCGTTCTCAGTACTATGATGGGCATACCAGCATCCTGAAACTATCGAACGAATGTCAACATCTTGTCACTATTATGCGTGTACGAGCATCATTGTGCCATCGTAGCGTTTTCCAGCCTCCCGGCCACTAATTACTTGTTCTTGCCTTTGACTATTCCTTGTTTGCTGTATAATTACCATTAAATAGTTCTCCCACAATGGTTATTTCAAAAGTAGTAAAGGACATCCCACTCAGTATTCCCGGCCAGCAGAGCACACCGCGATAAGTCGTTCATATAACGAAGAATCAATTAACAACCATCCATAAATATTAGTTCAATTAATTTTGTTTCATTCCCGCCAAACTAATTACCTCCATTGATTGTAATTCAATAAATGGATCAGATGAAGTCATCTAAATGTTGATTGAAATCTAATTGGATTACACTACGTTGTCAAAATTCTTTGTCTCAGCAAGGTTTGATCATGTGCTCTTGGCTGGCCATAGTCATCACTATCTATAACGTTTCAGTAGCTTCAAGGAAAATGAATAAACAGGTGGATGTAATCACGAAGCCTCGAGCTTTTATTTTCACATAATTTAACACATTCCACCTCCAGTCCGTGATGTCAATCGTGCCATATATGTGTAAATGCTTGATATGTTTACACTACGGGTAACTCTTCATAGCTCACATGAAAAGGAGTACCGAACCCTTAACACTGTCTTCGGTATTCGAAGTTCTATCATTGAGTTCATTTATAATTGATGGCTTCTTGATGTCCCTTCGGAACTGACGTGGTCCTTGCTCGTCACTGAAGTTAACAGTGAGTCAAAGGGGTTCCAATACTAATCCTCGGAACTTAGCTAATGAGTGTTTCAGATCTGATCCACAGATTTTCATTCATTTTGGCCTGATTTGTTACATAACAGTCAGCATGAACCACAGCAAGGGTTTGACAGACTCAAATTTTACTGGTCGGGTTAGTTTAACTCGTGCAAAATCGAGGTTCTTGCTGTAACAACATATTTGTATTGATATAATCCTACCTTTGGAATGTGCAGCGATGCACAAATTTTAATCGCCACTTGGGGTATTTGCAGATTCTCAGTCGAAAATGTTTTCAGACACGAATTCAAAACTGAACATTCCCTTGGCAATTGATGAGCAGATCTTGAAATGTGTTGTGACATGAGCACTTAAAAATGTTTTGTTATTCTCACTGTACAGTTGCAGGCAAAGCTTGTAACGCTTGTAAGATGACGATTGTCCAAACATAATATCGTTCCTAAGCCCAACAAAATGCTTGCAATGACGGAACATCCTTCAAAGATTACCAACCGGAGAAAATTTTCTTAACTGAATAAGGAGAAAAGCTTCCCACGGTGAAAATTGAGATTGAAACTTAAGGTAAGATTTCTTGCTTGGCTGACAAAACAAAGCAAACAACACCAAACATCATCACGCACACACGATCGCAGTACCATCACGTACACACTACCAACAACAACATCACGCACGCATCATCAGCACTATACCAGCAAGTTCTTCACGCACGATCCACCAGCAATATCATCTCACACACATACACACACACACACACACCCTCACACACACACACACACACAAACATACACACTACAGGAAACACTATCACGCACAGACCTCCTGCGGCATCATCCTGCACACACCTTCGGTAACATCATAATGCACAGACCACCTGCGGCATCATCACGCACACACCTCCGGTAACATCATAATGCGCAGACCACCTGCGGCATCATCCTGCACACACCTTCGGTAACATCATAATGCACAGACCACCTGCGGCATCATCACGCACACACCTCCGGTAACATCATAATGCGCAGACCACCTGCGGCATCATCCTGCACACACCTTCGGTAACATCATAATGCACAGACCACCTGCGGCATCATCACGCACACACCTCCGGTAACATCATAATGCGCAGACCACCTGCGGCATCATCCTGCACACACCTTCGGTAACATCATAATGCACAGACCACCTGCGGCATCATCACGCACACACCTCCGGTAACATCATAATGCGCAGACCACCTGCGGCATCATCCTGCACACACCAACGGTAACATCATAATGCACAGACCACCTGCGCCTTCATCACGCACACTCAATTTGCTTCTTCATCGATAACACACCACCGGCTACATCGTCCAGCATATACCACGATCAACATCATTACGCATACACCACCAGCAACACAATTGTGGACACAACACAAGTAACATCATGCACACACCACCAGCAACATCGTCACGCACACACCACCTGCAACAGTATTATGTAAACACAACCTTCAACGTCATCACACACACCGTTTGCACACACTTATGCACACATGCCACCTGCAACCCCATCACGCAAACACATATACACACACTGCAACATTATCTCGAGCATACCACCTGTAACATTATCTCTCACAAACCATCTGCGACATTCTAACACATACACCACCTGCAACCTATTCCTGTGAAAACCTGCTGTAACATCATATTGCACCCTTCCCTGAAACATCATCACGCTCACCTAGTCAACGCCATATCATCCCGCCCACACAACCAGTAACACTCAGCCTCACAACCATCTGTCATACACTCAGCCTCACAACCACCTGCCATAATATTATCCTCATTCCACCAGATTCATACTCAGAGTCACACCACTAGTCACACTCACTGTCATACACTACCTGCACACTCTAAGCCTCACCACTTGCCATTCTACCATCTCCACACCACCTGTCTTACTCTCAGCCATTCACCACCTGAACCCCTCTCATTCGCCAGTCACTTGCCCCACTCTTTGCCTCCAACCCCCTATCACTCTCTCAGCCCCATGATCTGTTTTTTTTTCAGTCCCTTTCATAATATGCAGAAGCGATCTCGATATTAACGTGGTTTTGAACATAGCAAGTTTGTAGACGATACAAAGCTAGGAAGGAAGGTGCAAACTGTACTCAGTGTCAGCAGATCCAATTAGACTTGATCAAAATTGTCGATGGGTCATTTAAGTGGCAAATTAAATTTGATGTCGACAAATGTAAAGGTATGCACAGAGGTCCACTCAGCCCATCCACGAGTATTCCACGTCCGGAAAAAAAACTGATTCCTGATTTCGAAGAGAGAGATCTAAAGGTCCTCGTTAGTAATAATTTAAAAAGCACAAGCTATCGAACAAAACGGGCAAAAAATACGAGGTATGATATCCCGTACAATCTCCACAGGAGCAGATACAGTCTTCTTGAGTTGTACTGTGTATTTCTTGGACCGTATCTCAAGTACTCACTCCAATTCTGGTCACCATAACTCAGAAAAGCCGTTATTTAATTAGAGACCTTTAACGTAGTGCTTCTAAAATAATATCATCACTGCGAAATAAATTGTGCGTGAAACATCCCCTTGAACAAACTTCATGGGAAGTTGTAAACAGCAAGTCACTGCCGGACCAATTCTTTCGAGTTGGAATCCGTTGTCCAAACAGTGCTCGACAACAGTGCCAGCTACAACAAAACGGTGTCAAGCAATGACCCCAGTCAGAATTGGTTCAACGAGGAACGAAACTAAAACAATCTCAAATCAACATCGAGGGACGGTGGTTTCTTCTTCAGGAGCTGATTTTAGTTGTTTAGAGTATTAGCGGTAAATGCAGTTCCCAACTACAACCTTTCCCTTTCATTATTTGTAACTACAAATACTACATGGAAGTGTGGTGTTTATACACGACGCTCTCACATACGTTCTAATTCAAGAGTAAACTCCCTATCATTCAAATAAATCTTAGTTAGGGTCAAAGCATCAATTGTTGATTTCAAATACTTGTAAACACTAGTAAACTTGTACTAGTGTCAAACTCGCAGCCTCGCACATATCCCCCTTTATCAGTCTCACATCATGTGCCCCACTCTCAGCCTCGCATGCCACACTTTCTGCCAGTCACCGAAGAGAGAGATGAGCTAAGAAACAGAAATAATGGACAAAACTGCAGCTAAATCCATTCAGAACATCAGTGGCCGAGAACCTTTTCCAATCAAGATAACAATAATTTCGAACCGTTTGCCACATGATGTGGCTTATAGTAATAACGTAAACACATTTAAAAGCTGCCTCGACAAACCCTGGGAGACTAATCCACCACCTTACTTAGAAAATGTGACGTTAGGGTTATTGCCGCCTGGGTGGCAACGGCCTCCGTTTGAGACTTCATCATCCGGCAGCCCATGAACGACGGGCTGCCGGTTAGCTGTACTGCAAATTCAATTTTGGAATACTGCTAGAATGGACTCTTTAGCGCGTCCCAGCCCAATTACGTACGAAGACAGGCTACGTGAACTCTATCTTCATTCGCTAGAGAAACGTCGAGTCAGAGGCGACATGATCGAAGTGTGGAAAATTATAAAGGATAAGAAAAGCGTCGACCGAGCGAGCTTTTTCACTCTAGATACAAATGGAGTGACTAGAAACAATGGATACCAAATCGTTGGGGAACATTTTTCACTCGACATCAGGAGCAATTTCTTCACTTATAGAGTTGTCGAAGAATGGAATAAACTTCCAGCGGAGGTTGTAAACAGCAAGACAAGCGAAATGTTTAAGTCGCGACTCGATAAGTTCTACATAAATCGCCGATAAATAGCTAAACCATTCCCTTTCCTGTTGTTTATAAAAGAACAGAAATAGCACACGAAGGTCTTTCTACTTCAGAACTTATCCTCTTGCTATCACAAGGCAAACTAGTTTGGGTCAATAGTCCCGTTGCTGTCTTCCTACACTTGTAAACACTTGTAAGCTACTACTACATCGACTGCGACACTCCCAGCCTCCAAATTCCAACCACTCTCTCCTTTGCCTCGCGCCACCTACCTCACTCTCAGCCTCACACCACCTGCCGCACTCTCAGCCTCACACCACCTGCCGCACTCTCGGCCTCACACCACCTGCCGCAGTCTCAGCCTCACACCACCTGCCGCACTCTCAGCCTCACACCCCCTGTCGAACTCTCAGCCTCACACCACCTGCCGCACTCTCAGCCTCACACCACCTGCCGCACTCTCAGCCCCACACCACCTGTCGAACTCTCAGCCTCACACCACCTGCCGCACTCTCATCATCACACCACCTGCCGCACTTTTAGCCTCACACCACCTGCCGCATTCTCAGCCTCACACCACCTGCCGCACTCTCAACCTCACACCACCGGCCGCCCACTCAGCCTCACACCACCTGCTGCACTCTCAGCCTCACACCACCTGCCGAACTCTCAGCCTCACACCACCTGCCGCACTCTCAGCCTCACATTACCAGATAGACTCAGAGTCTCAAAACACCTGTGACACTCTCAATCTCATAACACTTGCCACACACTCAGCCCCACACTACTTGCTACTGACTAATACTAGCTGCCCCACTCTCAGCCCCACACCACCTGTCACACTCCCAACCTCTTTCTACCTACCACACTCTCATTCAAACACTTCCATCCCCAATCTCAGACCCACACCGCCTGCCACATTCTCAGCCTCAAAACCACTTCCTCTTTGGGCTCCCGTCGCACTGCTGAGTCTGGTGCCTCTCCAGGCTCTTCAGCGCCACGCTTTGTTTTTGCCCTTCCCAAGTTTTTCTGAACGAATATTCGATTCATGATACTTTCCCTCATGATTTATTTCCTCCTAGAAATGAAGGCCTACAAGCGGGCCCAGCGCCCGGTCTAAGCCGACAAACTTTTGGCAAAGTGCTCTGGTCAAGTGAACAACTTGTAGCAGAGTTTGCGGTCTGAAGGAGAAGAGGGGCAGTTTGCTTGTAGTGAAAGAGCGAATAAGTTGGAGCGTGAACCTTGGGCGGATCAGCTGCAGCGCTCTTACAGGGGAAGAATAACAAGGAACGGCGGTCTCGAAGACTTGTTCTAAGCGTCAGAAACTAATTATACTTCACTTGATATAGATAAAAGGTTTTATAAACATCACGAGCTAGTTTCCATAGAAGGACATGCCAGACCAATGATGTTTGTTCTGAGTTCATCCTAAAGCAAAAGCCCCGTGTTCAGGTGTGGTCTTGAGAATGTTCGAATCTTGCTCTCCTGTTTAAGCAAAGGGATTGTAAAGTGTTGAGTTCACAGTCTTGTGTGCACATCTTCGATTGTTTTGCTGAAATACTTTCAAGCATTCGGTTAAAAAGCTTGCTTCTCGTCCCGGTTTAAGGAACAACAGCTTGTAATGTGCTCTTGTTCATAAGCATGCTTTCTTTTCAAGAAAATAAAAAAAACAGCTCTTGTTCCTCCATTGGCAGGCCCGCTATCTGTGCATGGAAAATATCATTCTTTCCTGTGCCCATATTAGCAAGCCCGCTGTCTGTGCGGGTGAAATAACCCCGTCCGTTGATGTGCTCCTGTTGGTTAGTGAGCCCGCTATTCTTGTACCCCTGTTGGTAGCTCGCGAATTGTAACATCCCCGCCGCACCATGGGAGAGGTAAGCATTCAATTCTAAACCGGCACTAGCGAGGGTGTAATTATTGAAAGTACACTTGAGCTAGGTATACGCTCATCGAGATTGCCTGTCCCAGGTTCAATTCTTGACGAGGGCGGTGATCTTTATCTCGATGAGCGTATACCTAGCTCAAATGTACTTACAATAAATACAACCTCGTTAATATCGGGATAGAATTGAATACTTACCTCTCTCATGGTGCAGCGGGGATGTTGATGTAATCACACCGTATAGTACTTGGCTTGATCGGGTTTTGTGTTCCTCGTTGGTCTTTCAACTAACAGGTTGTCCATCCTTTTATGCCGTCTTGGTGTATTGGATAAGCTCCCAGACAGTCACCTGACTCGGTCCCGGGTTCGATTCTGGGTGAGGGCGGTGATCTTTATATATATA
>SDVV010041433.1:0-10437 GCA_016164225.1 Gammarus roeselii | reverse complement strand
TTCGGCTCGTCGCGCCCAATTCGACTCGCCTCAAACTGTTTCGACTGATCTCGACGCACCTCGACCAGCCTCGACGCGACCCCTGCCCTCTGCGCCAACAATCCGCAGACTGCAATGGTAAATTGTTCTACTCATCCATCGCGCAAACATTTTTCTGTGTAAGGGTTTTACAGCGCTGGGAGGGGGGAGCAGAGGTTCCAGGATTCAGAGGAGCCTCTTTAGGGTCCCACAGTTTCTCAAAAGGCTCCCAAAGGGTCTCAAGGGACTCCCAAAATGCCCCAGAAAGATCCAAGTGGACCACCCCAAATCCACCTGGTCTCCCAAGTCCCTCGGGTTCCCGAAACCCCGGGTACCCGAGTCCCGCGGATCCCACGAGTACCTCCTCTCCCTGGGTCACCTCCTCTCAACCAACCTCGCTTCATATAATAATAATGATAACAAATTCAAAATTTATCACCTTGAAAAAAGGGCAGAGAAAAATAATAGAGCCCAAGCAAGAAGAAATAATAAAATACTAAAATAAAGTGTTAATGATCTATAAAATGAATAAGCATCCATCCACCCCAAGCCAAATTATGGAGACTAGCATAGCTCATACAAGTACAGCCAGTGTGCTCCGAGTAATTGTTGAACCCTTATAGCTACTAATGTAAAGTTAACTTACAATGGGGGTTTGTGATGTGTTACATAAGATTACTGAGGTGCAATTTATACTGTGATTTGCTTAAGTAAAGTCTATTGGCCAGTGCGCCTGAAGATTTCCAGTGTTGGTCATTTTAATACAGAGGTGTTTCCATCAATATGTGTTATTTTACTGCTGAGCTGTTAGAGTTTATTTATTGTGGTTGTTTTACTCCATGCTCTAGTTAGTTCTTTGATATTAAAATTAAAATTCGAGCATATCGTGACCGTAGATAATGAGCCAGTCCGGTCTGCTGGTTCTTCTAGCACAGTAGCACTCTTGCAGTGTTTGTTGCCCTTGCTACCTTTTTATCCCTTAGCAGCACCTTGGGGGCTTTGGGTAGTGGCCCTTTAGTTCCAGGGACCCCTTTTCATATTGCATTTAATTATTGTATTTTTTGCAGGTGCCCCGACCTTCATATGCTGACCTATAGATCTTGCAGAGTATCATTACCTTGTTATGTTGTAATTCGCGGTGTAGGATGTGCTTGCCAGCCTGTTGTAAAAATTGTAATAAAGATTCAATAAAGAGAGAGTGGTAAATGCAAGTCGGCCAGTTGGCCGCGTCTCTTGCCACGTCCGTGGCTAAGAATTCCTATTTGGGAGGATAGGACAGCTATAAGGGGTGTGAGGAGGCTGTCTCAACGGGCTGGTGAGCGCATCTGAACCTGGTGCCTAGAAGGGACCCACACATATTTTCCCCCGAAGAGCACCCAGTGCGGCCCGTTAACAATGCAGAACAGGAAGACAGACATTAAGAAAATTCTTCCCAACGCTTATTGACATCATGTTCATACAAGTCAAAACCCAACTGACTTGATAACACGAGGAATCAACCCAAGGAAGCTCAAGTCGAGCCACCTGTGGTGGCACGGACCAAAAAATATAACTGAACTCCAGGAGTGGGAAAACTTTCCTGCACAGGTGCAAAGTGTGACACTAAATGGTGCAGAAGAGCTTCCATCCCCCGAGTCTTCCTTACTATCAGTAGCGGACAGATGTAGCACTTTCAAAAAATTAATAACCACCTTTGGGTGGGTAAAGAGGTTCATTGAGTGTCTGAAGTTGAATGTGCGAAACAAAGGTAAGAACAATAGAAGGTCAAAGAAACAAGATAAAGAACAAAAATTGACACTCAATGACATGGAATGGGCCGAAGATTGGGTAGTAGGAGAACTCCATAAAGAGGAGTTTGCGGAGGAGATAAAATTCATTCGCAAACCAAGTCCCAAGGGTATCACTCCATTAATGAAGTAGTTAAATTTAAGCATCAAGGCTAACAAGCTAGTGGTGGTGAGCAGGATCACAGAGGCCGAGATTGAGGATTCTATGTATCCAATCCTGCTACCTACTAAACATAGGATCACAAGCTGATCATTGAAGAACACAATGTCAAGCATCACATGGGAATAAACCACGTCGTGGCCAGCCTGCGTCAACGATGGTGGATCCCCAGGGTTAGACAAAAAAACAAGGGAACCATAAGGAATTGCATGCAGTGCAGAAGAGAACGTGGGACACACTACCGTGGACCACCAACCCCTCCCCTTCCAGGCGACAGGGTGAGTCAATCTCGTTCATTCACTGTAACAGGTATGGACTATGCCGGTCCCCTTTATGTGAAAGAGGGGACACGAATCCAAAAACGGTACATTGCACTGTACACGTGTGCATCCACCAGGGCAGTACACTTGGAGGTTGCTAAAGATCTGTCTGCAGAAGCCTTCTTGAGAACTCTTCAACGGCTTTCTGCTCGTCGCTCCTATCCTCGAATGTTAATTAGTGACAATGGATCAAACTTTGTGAGCTCCGCTAAAATACTCCAGAGTTAGGAGGAACATCAGAGTTTGGAGCACTCTGAATCAAAACAAATGCAAGTGGCATTTCAACCATAGCAGAGCCCCTTGGTTCGGAGGCTTCTTCGAGAGGATCGTGAAGATGGTCAAGCTTTGTCAACAGTAAACGTTACACAGAGCCATGGTGACGGAAGATGAACTACACACCGTACTCTGCGAGATAGAAGCGGACCTCAATAATCGTCTGCTAACTTCTATCTCCGACTCAGTTGATGATTATCAAACCCTCACGCCATCCCAGCTGATGCTCGGATATCGTCTGGACAGCGCGCCAGTGGCAACACTGGACCCGGAGGAAGAGCTAGATCCCTCCATGTTTACAGCAGAGCTTCTAACACGACGTCAAATGAATGTACTGAAAATTCTGCATCGTTTCTAGACCAAGTTCAGAAGAGAATACCTAACCATACTGCGGCATCATGCCATGGATGCCAGGGAATTCGTTGCACCTAAGGTGGGTGACATAGTTCAGATCCACGACGAAGGTCCCAGGCTGTTATGGAGTCAGGGAAAGATCATCGAGACCCACGCAGGTAAAGACGGTCACGTGAGGAGCGTGAAGCTCAGAACCTGTGGAGGCACTATCAGTGGACCGGTGACTCTGCTGTACCCTCTAGAGGTACAAGCGGTGGAACCCATTGGGGACGTCGCCACATCAATGAGGCACTGAGCTTGGAAACGAAGCGCAGTCCACCGTCAACGGCACCACGGACATTTCCATTCCCACAGGTGCAAACGAGGCAAACGCTGCCCGACCAGCTCGGAAGGCAGCCTTGACCGCTCGTCGGCGTATTGCCACTCAACTACAATAAGTGCCAATACGCCTTCTTCTTAGGTGGGAGTATGCGGGAAACATTTCTCATACTCTGCCAACTAAGACATTCCATTGCTAACCCATGTGTGTGTTCGATTCGTAAGGGAAGTCATCGCCGGTTTTGGGGCATTCCTGAGGTTGGGCGGATAGAAACCCCTACTCCTTCCATCCCGGTCTGTCACAGCAGTGTGCGGTTTCCTTCTTCTCGAATCATACTAGACGTGCAAATTTATAAGTTCGAAGTAATAAGGGGTCAACGAGAATGAAGTAATGCAAATAAGTAACGTTCAAGGTAAATGAGGATTATTATAGTACAGTAGCTAGATATAATCTTTCGAGTGGAAGCGTTAAACCGTGGTTGGAGCCATGTAAGCGAATAAGCCGACCAACGCCACCGCTAGATGGCGTTGTTGGATGAAAGGTTTTGCTCCTCCAATCTGATGGAGTTGTTGGGTTCAAAAATCCGTGCAGTGCGGACATACGTACTTAAGCTCCGACCATGGATAACAATTCTGCAATCACCGAAAGCCACGCTAAGTTTTAGATTTATACATTTTCAGACTAGTTTTTAATCAGTAACGCAGTGATAGTTGTAGACTAACCTACTATGAGGTAGGGAATTAATGTAGTTAGCTCTAGCAACTGTAGCTACACCGTAGACGTGACAGTTTTTGAAGACGATGGCTGAAGGCAAGATGGCGTCAGGTTGATAGCATCATTTTGAGAAAAAACCGAAAGGTAAACTATTTACACTAACTACAAGTGCCCCCCAGTACCCACCAGTCTAGATTTGGTGTTTCTAGGTCTAAAGGCCTAAAATTTCTAATATCATAACATGGTCAAGATCAATATTTAAAATAAATATACGAAGGTGTTAAAAAGCAAAACGGTCGGGTAAAAATCATATGTGAAGGTAAATCCCGACCACACTCACACAAATTAGCCCTTTTGTGCTTAAGGGTCCGGCCGGGACCCCCGCAACATACACTCTGGGTCACGAATGCGGTCCGTCGTCAGCAGCAGGGCCCAACAGTTTCCACTGGTTTACCCCCGTCGCGTCATAATGGCCGCCCCCCCCCCACCAACGACCATCCCGACAGCGGGATGCCAAGGGCGGGAAAGCACATCAGAGCAGCGTCAAAATCAACCATTCACAACTACTCTCCACTCACGCCTGTTCATTGCACGCTCTCTCGCCACCTCCACACTCGTGTCTCTCCTTCCTAACGCCTGCGTCACACTATCCATCCACCCAAACTTTGGTTTACCTCTAGGTCTGCGACCACTCGCCTCCGCATTCATTACCCTTTTCACCAATCTCCCTTCATCCATCCTCTCCATGTGCCCGAACCATCTCAGAACACGCGAATCCACTCTGTCCTCAAACTTCTTCACCATTCCCGTTCTGATTCGAACCACGTCGTTGGTGATCCGGTCTCTCAGCGTTACTCCAGCCATGCTCCTCACACATTTCATCTCGAAAACATTCAACCACCTTCTCTCCTCTACTCCCACCCCCCAAGTCTCAGTTACGTAGAGCACAATTGGGATAACAACACCCTCTTACAGCCCCCTCTTTGCTTCAATCCCTAACGTCTTACAGCTCATTACACTCTTCATTGCACCCAACACTTTCAACCCCTCCTTCACTCGCACCTTCACTTCAGTATCCCTAGTTCAGTTGTCTCCACATGGGAGCCCAGATACTTAAAACACTGAACTTCCTCGAAGTGCTCTCCATTCAAGATGACACTAACTTTGCTTGCATCGACAGTCCTCGAGCATCTCATTACTTTACTCTTACCCACGTTCACTCGAAGCTTCCTCGTCTCACACACTCTACCAAACTCAGACACTAGCCTACATAGCTTCTCCTCTGAATCCGCAACCAGGGCCGTATCATCAGCAAATAGCAACTGGCTATACTGCCAACTCACCCATTCGCTTCCACCAGTTCCAAGCCACGTCTCAGCACACTCGGGTTCACCTTTCTGACCACTCAATTTATATAGAGGTTGAATATCCAAGGAGACATCACGCAGCCTTGTCTCAGTCGCACTTTCACTGTGAACCAATCACTTACCTCGCTTCCCACTCAGACACATGCTCGGCTGCCAGCATAGAAACTGCACCGCTTCCAACAGATGTCCGCGCACTTCAAACAAACGTAACACCCTCCACAGGGCTTCCCTGTCAATCCAGACGTATGCCTTCAGCAGATCAATGAAGGCCCAGAACACATCCTTTCCTTTGGCAAGGTACTTCTCACAGACCTGTCTCACTGCAAAAATCTTATCGGTACACCCTCTACCACTCCTAAAGCCACACTGTTCCCTTCCAATTGCGCAGTCCGTACAGTCTCTTATCCATTTGATCAGCACTCTCCCGTACAACTTACCAAGCACACATAACTGACTGATACCTCTCGAGTTGCAGCATTCATTTTCATCTCCTTTGCCCTTATATAGCGGAACAATGCAGGCACTGAGTCACGCAATCGGTACCAAGCCTGCCACGTAACAAAAGTTCAGTAACCTCACCAACCACTCGACAATCGTTACTGCATCCTTCTTCATGCACTCGGTCGCAACGCCATCCAAACCAGGGGCTTCCCTGCTTTCATCCCGTCCACCGCCTCCTGCACCTCTTCCCTGGTAATGTCCGCCACAAGTCTTTCTCCCAAAACTGGCATCCGAGCACTACCACCTACAGCAACTATGTCAGCCTCTCTGCCATCCTCGACTTTCAACAACTCATCAAAATACACGGTCCACCTCTTCCGTACATCACCACTTTCCAACAACAACTGGCCATTTTCATCTTTCACCACTTCCTTCTTTCCGGTCTCTCCCTTTCTCACCCTCTTCACCTCTTTCCAGAACATCTTAATGTTCTCCTCAAATTCTGGCAAAACCGTCTGTCCCACCAGGCAGCAGCGTCCGTTCTCCTCACCACCCGTTTCACCTCTCTTTGTAGCTTTCATAAGCCACCACCGGCTTCACCTTCAACCACTCTTCTAACGCTCCTCTTTTCCGTGCCAAAGCCAGTTTGACCTCCTCGTTCCACCACTCGCAACCTTTCCTTCAGCACCCGCCTACAAGGCGCGCACCACACACCTTCTTTGCACATCTCAGCAACGCATCCCTTAACGCCGCCCATTCTTCCTCCACATCTCTCAGGTCTTGTCCTCTCACGCTGTGATATTCTTCCCCCAACGCCTGCTGGAACTCCTCACATTCAGTCCACTCACTTTCATTACCTCTCTTCCTCCTCCCACTCGTTTGTGGCCTTTCCACTTCTGCTCCTCTCTTAATCTACCTTCCACCAGCAGATGGTCAGACACTCCTCCAACCTCCCCTCTTAACACCCTCCCCACCGCTCTCCTCGATATCAGCACAAAATCCATCAGTGTTCCCTCCACCACTGAACCATGAGCCATTCTTACCCATGTGTACTTGTGAATATCTCGCTTTTCGAACAAACTGTTCCCGACCACTAACTCCTGCTCCATACACAGACCTATCAGGTTTTCTCCACTATCATTTCTACCGGGAACGCCATACCTTCCCATCACATTCTTCACCACTAAATCTCCAACTCTCGCATTGAGGTCACCCAGTACAACTACATTGAAATGACATCCAAAACTCTCAATACACTCACTCAGGTCAGTCCAGAATTGCTCCCGCTCCTCTTCACTCCTCTCACTGCCAGGTCCGTAAGCACTCACAAATGCCCATCTTTCTACGCCTAACTCAACTTTCACCCACATCAATCTTGAGGACACCTCCTTCCACTCGGTAACGCTACTAGCCAACCGATCACTCAATGTCAAGACCTCACCTTCTCGTGCCCAACCTTCCTCCACACTAGACTTTCTTCCACTTACCACACCAAACTCACATTCTCCCTTACCTTTCAATTTCGTCTGACTCAGCGCCCACACATCAAACTTCCTCCTAACAAACATCTCACCAATCTCCCTCCTCTTTACAACATTCGTACTACAGCCACGCACATTCAGCGGCCCTAACAATAGGGTTCGGAGAGACGTGAGCCTCTCTTCCCCCCCGCTCGTCTTGCCATCTTTGAGGAAGGGTTTTACAGAGAACGGGATTCCTAGCCCCTTCGCTCCGCCCCTTTTGGTTACCTTTTACGACACGCAGGGGGTTACGGAAGCACGATTCTACTCCCGGCTACGGGGCGCCCTTTTAGTCGCCTTCTACGACACGCGGTGGATATTAACATTTTATCAGGTAGAATTGTATGCTATTTCCACGTCGAAAAATATGGAAACCACGTGTTCCCCTCGGACAAATGCCTGTTTAATGTCAGATTCCAGTCTTACAAAGGTGGTTCGTCGTAGAGTGGCGCTTGCGGCCGCCACACTGGATGCTGTTCAGGCCTGCATGCATATCAAGGTAGTCGACATGGCGTGTGTTTATCATTCTTTCCGGGGTCTTGCAGAGGACGCTGGTAAGAGCGATATGGCGATAGTTATGTGGGTCACCGTGGAATTTCCCGGGTTTGAGTATTGGGATAATTACAGATTCCCGCCATCGATCAGAAAAAATGAGTTTGAATACAGAGTGTTGAACACTTTTATGAGTGCACACGGGCGCCATCTGGGAGAGGCTTGATCATGTTGATGTGTACCCGGTCTGGCCCGGGTGAAGTTTCAAGTGTATGGTCTATAGCGTACTGTTGTTCGTGGAGGGAGAAAGGTTTGTTGTAGGCCTCTTCGTTTCTAGAAGTAAAGTTAAGATGTTCACTTTCTCGCAAGTCCTTCTCTCGTTGGAAAGCAGCCGTGTAGTTTATTGATTGCGATATCTGGCTGAAAGTCTGAGCTAGTTTATTTGCAATTTCCGCGTGGGAAGGATAAGTTCTGCCTCCGTCTGAAAGGATGTTAATAGGTCGCTCGGGTTTTATCTGGATACGTCGGATTTTTTCCCGCACCGTGGAGAGGGGGCTGTTTCGATTAATAGTGTTGACTAACTGAGCCCAGCTTTCACGTTTCTTCTCCACTCGAAATTTTCGGTATACAGCTGATGCCCTTTCCCACGCTACTCGGTTCCTGGGAGACCGTGCGCGTCGGTAGGCATGGTATAGTCCTTCACGCTTATCTCTTGCTTCTTGCACCTCTCGGCACCACCATAGTTTTGGAAAGAAGGTTGAAGGGGCATATTGGGGAATGCTTGCCTCGGCTGCAGCTTGAAACTTTTCGTATAGTTGGGCGACGAGGTCGTGTTCCGAAATGTTTTCGGGGATGCCATCCATATCGCTCCACGCGATGTGTGCTGAGTATTCTACCCAGCTGGCTTTTCGGTAGTTGAATCGAAGTCCTTGTGAGGCAGGGTTTCTTGGTTGGTTGGTAAGAAGCGATATGATGACTGGGTTGTGGTCGCAGTCGTGTGTTGAAGGCAAAACTCCCCAAACGAGTTTGGGTGCCAGAGTGGGAGACCATATGGATAAATCGATGGCAGTTTCACTTTCGGGGGTGATTCGGGTGGGTGGTTCGTCGTTGAGAAGGCCCAGGTTCTGAGTGTTTATGGTTGTAGCAATTATCACTCCCCAGGGGTCTGTTCTCCAAGGAGGAGTATTGGGCTGTTGAAGTCTCCCCTGAGCTGTTGAAGTCTCCAAGGAGGAGTATTGGTGAGGGCAGTTGGGTTAGCAATTCGGTTACTCGTGCTTCCGAGAGGTCATGGCTTTGTGATGAGTAGATGGATACCACTGTTATTGGCCTTGAGACGCATATCTATACAGCGACAGCTTTAGATATGCGCCTTCGCGGCGATGTATGATATATTGGGGGATTCTGAAGGTGGCGGTCTCTCGGAGTTTGATCTCTTGGAGGACTATCACCAAAGGTTTATGGGTGGCAACTAAGGATAGTAATTAGTCTCTCTCTTGTTTCCGAGTCCCTGGCAGTTCCACTAAAGTATTTTGATGTTTATTTGGAAAGCTGTTCACACTCACACTTCGAAGATTTTGAGTGGTCGCGTGATTTGCTGGAGCTTTTGTGGTGCCCGCGTTTTCGAGTTTCCACAGGGGTTCCGGGTCGGGAGTGTTCACGGGAGAGTCCGCCTTCGGTGGAAAGCGGTCTGCTGTGATTGCTGCGGTCGCGGCTGCGAGTGCTCATGTGGGAGGACGAGGGTGTGTGCTCTTTGTGTTTGCTTTGTGAGCGAGTGCGCTATTTTTCTATGGAAGCCTTTTTATCTGCGTGAGTGGTTGTGTGGAGTGCGAGGTATTTGGGCCATGTAAGATAACTGGTTGTTCAGAGGTCTCGCGTAAGAGTTTTTCGAGATAAGCACCGTCGTCGATGCCGTGATCGTTCTCGCTGGTGGCGTGTTCGTGAGTCGGGGGTTTGTTAAGGGGGGATCGCGTCCCTCGCAGTGGTTTTTCGTGAATGGAGCCGCATTTGAGACGGGTGGAGTAGTTCTGGATTTTTGTCCTGGCGGGCCGTTATTTGAGTTTTTACTGACCTTTTTGCTCAGTGACGCCTGGATATCGGAGGCTTCTTCATCAATTTGCCTTTTCATTTTTATAGTAGTGAACCTTGCTGCGTGGTCAACTGCGGGGATGCATCCATCTGGTCGTCCTCCTGGGCACCACATACATTATTTCTAGGACTGGGCGTCTCGGGTGATGGGGCGATCGCTGGGCTGAGTGAGGAAGCACTGCAGCCAGGTAGGAGTGTTGGAGTCTAGTTACGATGTTGTCCCGATGATGTGTGGATGTCGTCGGGGGAGTTTGGTTGGATTGTCGATTCGACTGTTTTGGTATAATGAGGCGGTTTGGGTTATCGTCTTTTCAGATTTGGATGGCTTGTTTCCGTGTAATTCTGCGTTTGTTTTGTGTGATGGTTATTTCTTTTTGGTCCAGGTATTTAGGGATGTAAAGTGTTGGGTGCACTGAAGAGTGTAATGAGCTGTAGGACGTTGGGGATGGAAGCAAAGAGAGGGCTGTATGAGGGTGTTGTTGTCCCAACTGTACTCTATGGAGCTGAGGCTTGGGGGGTGAGAGCAGAGGAGAGAAGAAGGTTGAATGTTTTCGAGATGAAGTGTCTGAGGAGCATGGCTGGAGTAA
>SDVV010041432.1:0-10437 GCA_016164225.1 Gammarus roeselii | reverse complement strand
GGCCACAGCGGCACGATCGTGTCTCCCAGCATCGTCGGACACAGCGGCACGATCGTGCATCCCCGCATCGTCGGCCACAGCGGCACGATCGTATCTACCCGCATCGTCGGCCACAGCGGCACGATCGTGTCTCTCCGCATCGTCGGCCACAGCGGCACGATCGTGTCACTCCGCATCGTCGGCCACAGCGGCACGATCGTGTCTCTCCGCATCGTCGGCCACAGCGGCACGATCGTGTCTCTCCGCATCGTCGGCCACAGCGGCAAGATCGTATCTACCCGCATCACGGCCACAGCGGCACGATCGTATCTACCCGCATCGTCGGCCACAGCGGCACGATCGTGTCTCTCCGCATCGTCGGCCACAGCGGCACGATCGTATCTCCCAGCATACGTGTATCGCTTGCAAGTAGCCTGCTTTACACTCGATCATCTCACACTTCGATTCTTCAAAGTTTGTCTTCGGTGCGCAAGGCAAAGTATTAGTAGCTTTTCCTCGTTTCCGTATAGAACTGATCAGAATCGCAATTTCCGTATAGAACTGATCGATCGGTACATGCATTTGAAATTTAGACCCGCATGGCTGCGTACAAGAGGAACAACGCTGTGTTGTTGTATTGTTCTACATGGCTCGGTACAAGTGGAATGTCGAGAAGCCATTAAAGGGATGCCACCGGAGCAGAGAGACATGTGTAGTGGCAGCCTCCCTCACAGCTCGGTACAGCGACACAAATGGCAGAAAGCCATTAGCAGGAGACCACCGCGGCCAGGAACAGAGGGACCATGTTATGGGCCAATAGCGGCATTAGTCAGGCCGGGCACCGCAGTCGCCCAGGGCACCATCACCCACCCTAGGGACGCAACAGGGACGACGGGGAAGGGAGGGGTCGTTCTCAATGTATACAAGACAAAAACTGCGCCAGTCAATGAGGGCTAGACCGAAGACAGGACGGACAGGCAAAGGGGTTTGGATTCGTCCGACTTGAAGCGCCTTCTGAGGGATAGACCTATAGTTGTTCAATAATTACTAGATCACTAGTTGCATTTGTTGCCGGATTACGTCAGAAATTGGCTGCTCAATGAAATACAATGTTGTATCTTTACTACGGATGAGTGCCTGAGTAGATGGTCTTTAATTAAATAGCGCAGCCAGCGAACGGACCAGAATCCGACTGACAAACTCAAAAGAAAGTGTTTACATGAGCTTGCGCCCCTTGGCTCAGTTTACTGTCTCTGGTTAGATGTTTCGATGACGTTGCTCAGGTCACGCTGCACCAAGAAATAAACAAGGCCTCGTCCGCCACAACGCAACGATCGTCTCCTACCATTGTTTGTTATAAATAAATTAATTCGTTGATATCATCAAACTATCAAGACTTTATGGTTAGGATATCATTTGGACGAAACGTCAGATTATTTACGCATGCCAGAGAACGTGAGCAGGTTTAATCCGTCGTGACGAAGATGTTTTGACATTTACTATGAGAAAGCGTGAACTTCGAGCGTGTCGTGTATGATTTCTTGATACAACCTCAATTTTGGCTTAGAAATGTCACTAATTGGTGTTAAATAAATAATTTCAGACAAAAAATGATATCTTTTCCGACCGAGATAGAATTTTCGTCCTGCTGCGTTTTGTAACAGGCATGCACTAAAATAATGTAGCGTGCGTTGATATTTTGTCCTCTTCGTCGAGGTACAAATATCTCCCTATTCATGATCAAAGATTATAGTAGATAAGTTTGAGGGGCTCATTTCCATCGGAGCTATGACGTGAGCTGCCCGCAGCGCGAATTTAATCGATTCTGACAGTTAAGGATCCCGTCTGAGAGCGGAAACAATACCTTTATTAAATTAGTAAACTGTTAAATTGACGTCGCACTGTCATCAGTGCATTGCACACCCATCACTATACGGGTGTTTCATGGCAATAGGCACTTAGTGAAAAAAACTGTGGCGCTAACGGTGCCATATCTGGGACGATCAAACGAGTGTGAGTTATCCACAAGTGCCCCGTGCATAAGCGGTCCATCAATATTTGGCCTCTTCCTCTCTGTTGGAAAACTTGGCCTCCATTTTCCAATTGCCGGGTTTGCCGGGGCGCCTTATTGGTCCGCTTTAGTGCCATATATCGTTCGAATGGGACGATATTCGAGATTAGTTAAACAGATCTCGGTTGTGTATGATGATAAATTGTTCTTGATGAGTGGAAACCAGTTTGGCGAGGTAATCTGCGAGGACATTTCCCCCTATTCCCACATGACTCGGATAGGGAATCCAGACACAAGGCCGAATCCCCAGAAAATGTGGCCGACGGCAAGGCGCACCTCGCACTCTCCTCTCAAACACACACTCCAATAAACTTAGTCCATTAGCGGTAAAGGATGTGGCTGGGAGAACCCACAACACACACTAAGACAGGATTGCGGTCCGATGTCAGTGCCAGTGGCAGAGCCCGACAGTGCGGTCCGAATTCAGTGTCAGCGGCAGGGCCCGACAGTTTACCCCTGCCGCGTTATAATAACCACCCCGTCCCCCACACACAACCATCGTTTTTCAACGAGATGCCAGGAGTGCGATCAGAGTCAGCGGGAGGGCCCGACAGTTTACCCCTGCAGCGTTATAATAACCTCCCCGTCCCCCACACACAATCATCGTTTCTCAACGAGATGCCAAGGGCGGGTAAACACATCAGGGCAGCGTTAAAACTCATTCACTCACAACCATTCTCCACTCACAAGTATCCAATGCACGCTCCCTCGCTACCTCTACAATCATGTCTTTCCTTAATAAAGTCTGTTTCACACCCTCCATCCATCCAAATTTTATTTTACCCCTAGAGTTACGTTAACTCACCTCCGCATTCACCGCCTTTTCACCAATCTCTTATCATCCATCCTCACCAAATGTGCCCGAACAATCTCAGAACACGTAAATCTACTTTGTTCTCTTACTTCTTACCATCCCCGCTCTTATCCAAGTAACGTCGTTATTGACCCTGTCTCTCAGCGTCATTCCGGCCAGGCTCCTCAAACATTTTCTCTCGAAAACATTGAACTCTTATCTCACTTGCTCTCGCCTCCAAGTCACAGCTCCGCTAAGCCTACGTTTTCACTCTCCACATGAGAGGCCAGGTTCTTTAAACCCTGAAATCCTTCAATAACTCTCCATTTATGACATAAATTCTGCTCGCATAGACATTCTTTCAACATCTCAATACTTCACTCAACCCACTTTCACTCGCAGTTTCCTTCTCTCACACACTACCAAATTTCGACACTGTATTTGTCTCAGCTTACACAACTTCTCCTGATTTGGCACCAGCGCCGTATCATCCAGACTTCATCCAGTCGCTCCTTGCAGCTCTAAGCCACGACCCGTTCAATTCGCCAAGAAGACATAAACGCAGCCTTGTCTTAGTTCTAATTCAACTATGAACCAAGCACTCACATTTCTCCCCACTCTGACACATGATTCGCTGCCCACAATGAAACTGCCAAAAACTTTCAACATATTTCCGCTCACTTCACAAACACGCAGTACCTTCAAAATAACCCGTTCCTGTCGTGGATCTTTTCCAGATCCACGAAGGCTAAGAAAACATTATTTCCTTCCGCTAGGTACTTCACACAGAATTGTCTCACAACAAAAATCTGATTGGCACACTCTCGGCCACTCCTAAAGCCACACTGTTCCTCCCCAACTGCACCATCCGAATTGTCTTTAATCCAATAAATAATCACAAAACGCCCGACACAAAACCCAAGTTCAGTAGCCTCACCAGCGATTTGACAATCGGTAATCTACCCTTTTCCACAACGCCGTCCAAAACAGGGGCTTTTTCCTGCTTTCGTCACCTTTACCCCCTGCTGCACCTCTTCCTTAGCAATGTCCGCAAAAAGGCTTTCTCAAACCCGGCTTCCATGCACCCCCACCCGCAGCAACAATGTCAGCCTCTCTGACATCCTCAATATTCAACAATTCATCAAAATACTCGGCCCACCACTTCCGTACGTCCCCATTTACCAACAAAAATCGGCCGTTTTCTCCTTTCACCACCCCTTCTTTCCTGGGATCCAGCGAAGTTAAAATTAACCGAGCAAACAAGCAAACCAAACTTGGACGGCAACTCCTTGTCTCCGATCGAATATTTTAAAATCCGAAGCGGGAGTCATACAGAGAAAAGCGGAAGTGAGATCACTTACTAGTCAATCACGCTAGTAAAAACTTTCACGTTAGGCAAGAAAAATCACTCTCATTCGAATAGATACATGGAATATCACGATGATTGTTAATTTTAGGAAATCTATTTCAAACAATTGTACAAGTTTCGGTTTTTATATACGTCTATGTTAAACAAACACGAGCAGTATGCATGAAATTTTTAATGTTTTTTCATAGGAAACTGATACTAAACACAAATGGGCAGCGAGACGCTCACCTATACGTACATGTGAAGTAACGGATATGACCGTGAAATCACTTACGCTACAATAGCCCCGTGTAATGGGGCTTTGAGGTGAACATTTGTCAAACAAATATCCCACCGCAGATCACCGCAGATCAATAAAAGTTGAAAATCCGAAGCGGGAGTCATACAGAGAAAAGCGGAAGTGAGATCACTTACTAGTCAATCACGCTAGTAAAAACTTTCACGTTAGGCAAGAAAAATCACTCTCATTCGAATAGATACATGGAATATCACGATGATTGTTAATTTTAGGAAATCTATTTCAAACAATTGTACAAGTTTCGGTTTTTATATACGTCTATGTTAAACAAACACGAGCAGTATGCATGAAATTTTTAATGTTTTTTCATAGGAAACTGATACTAAACACAAATGGGCAGCGAGACGCTCACCTATACGTACATGTGAAGTAACGGATATGACCGTGAAATCACTTACGCTACAATAGCCCCGTGTAATGGGGCTTTGAGGTGAACATTTGTCAAACAAATATCCCACCGCAGATCAATAAAAGTTGAAATGAATATATCATCTCTGATGCAGAGAGTGGCTCTGACTCCATCGTTGTAAGTGCCTCGGACTTCATCGTTGTAAGCGCCTCTGACTCCATCGTTGTAAGTGCCTCTGACTCCATCGTTGTAAGCGCCTCTGACTCCATCGTTGTAAGTGCCTCTGACTCCATCGTTGTAAGTGCCTCTGACTCCGTCGTTGTAAGTGCATCTGACTCCATCGTTGTAAGCGCCTCTGACTCCTTCGTTGTAAGTGCCTCTGCTCTTTATTGTTGGAATAATAAAAGAGTTCTGCTTCGTTAGAAGGTGTTCGTGTTGATGCGGATGAGTGCTGCTCCGTTATATGGTGTTCGTGTTGATGCGAATGAGTCCTGCTCTGGTGAAAGGTGTTCGTGTTGATGCGGATGAGTTCTGCTCCGTTAAAATGTGTTCGTGTTGATGAGGATGAGTGCTGCTCCGTTAAAATGTGTTTTCGTGTTATTGCGGATGAGTGTTGTTCCGTTAGATGGTGTTCGTGTTGATGCGAACGAGTGCTGCTCCATTTGGAAGGTGTTCGTGTTGATGCAGATGAGTGCTGCTCCGTTAGAAGGTGTTCGTGTTGATGCGAATGAGTTCTGCTCCGTTAAAAGGTGTTCGTGTTGATGCGGATAAGTTCTGCTCCGTTGAAAGGTGTTCGTGTTGATGCGGATGAGTTCTGCTCCGTTAAAAGGTGTTCGTGTTGATGCGAATGAGTTCTGCTCCGTAAGATAGTGTTTGTGTTGACGAGAGTTTAATAACGATTCCGCTATGAATAGCCAACATCAAATTTTGTATTATTTTAGAGCACAGTTGCGTCTCGGATTAGATTAGATTCAGGGGTACATCTCTACCGAAGCCCTGACGCGAGTGTTTGTGAGCTCTCTTGTAGGGCTTGAAGTTCACTCATTCTTATGGTGTGCACACTAGTCCGTGCGCGCCCGCTGGTTGTCAAAATTTAAATTGTCGACTCTGGCACGCAGCAGGCTCGTGCTCGTGGAAAAACTCTTCATGGATGTTCATTTCTTCCTCGTTTCTTTCTCTATTGTCTTTCTTGTTCCGTGGTCTTTGATAGTTCCACTATAGTATTGTGTTGTTATATTTTTGTTTCGTTGGTATATGTGCACTCTAGTGCTCGCGGAAAAGTTTTCGACTTTTTTTTTTTAATTAGATGATGTGGTCCACCTCCACTGGAGCTCCGACGTGATGCCCTTTGAGCTCCTCCGTAGAACACGAGGATTAACTCTTCAGGTTCGCACTCCAATGTGTACGGAAACAGTCACACCATCGACATCTAATTGTTTAGATCTTCCAATTGTAGTATCCACTCAAGCTGCTGCTCACAGGATCTGTACTTTATATGACAGCTCGACTTAATTAGGACTAATTATAACCTGTACGTTTGGTTTCAGTGCATGCTGGTGCGTTCAGAAGTAAGCCTTCCATCAAAAACTAAGAACTCATACATATGTTAACAAATAGATTCATGCTTCTGCGCTCTCCGGTCAATACAGAGACGCACAGTAGCGAAATCGTTTATGGTCCGTCGATAACCAAAAAAAAAAACTTTTTTCTTACGTGGAATTTTATTTGATGAGGACTTTTGTCAACGTAGGTGTACCCGAACACAGCTTCTCAACAAGTTTTAGAAATTAAATTTACATCAAATTCATCGCGTAACATCACCATTCATGATCCCTGTTAGTCTTAAAACGTTAACGAATTTTCTCTCGCTACTGTACAGTAACGAAAGAAGATTCGTTTATGGTTGGTCTATAACCGAAAAAGCAAACTCTTCTACTCCCACGTGGAATTTAACTTCACATAAAAAATTCTGACGGGATTACATCTGGACAACGCTTCTCAATGGATAATAACAATTTAATTTCCGATGTGTTCAAATATCGAGCGGAAAATAAACATTGAAGATTTTTTAAACTTCAAACATAAACGAATTTTCTCTCGCTACTGTAAAGTAGCGAGCAAAAATTCGTTTATGATTTAAAACTAAGTGAAATGTTCAGTGTTCATTTTCCGCTCTATATTTCAACTCAACGGAAATTTGATTCATATTACCCATTAAGAAGCTATGTCCACACATAGTACCGTATGGAATTTTTCTGTGAATTTGAATTTCACGTAGGGAAAGTTGAATTTGTTTTTTCTGGTTACAGACTAACCATAGACGGATATTTTCTCGCTACTGTACACCGTGGGCTGGAAGAACTATTTTGCTTATTCTGCAATTACACACTTTGTTTCAGAAGATAGATTTTACACCGCGAAAAAAATAAGGTCTCAAAGGGTGCCAAGGGGATTTCGAGGGTCTCCCGATTGCCCCCAAGTCTTCCGAGTTCTTCGGGTCTCCGAGTCCCCCGAATCCCTTTCGGGTTCACTCGTCTCTACCAGGTCTCGTCGTTTCTCAACTCGTCTCGCTGTATCACCCTCCTCTCGATTTCCCTTCACGCGTCTCGACTAGCCTTGCCTCTCCTCCTCAGCGCAAGAGCTTCGTGGGCTGAGAGATCTGTTTTGCATACTCTGATATTACACATTTACATTGTTTCAGTCAACGGATTTTGCAGCGTCGACGCCAAAGGGTCTCAGGGGAGTCCCAAATGGTCTCAAGTACCCCAGGGTTCCTGAGCTCTTCGGTTTTCCCCGAGTCCCACGGGTCACTAAGGTTTCCTCTTCTGAACCCGTTGTTCCGACTCGTCTCAACTAGCCTCGATTAGTCACGATTTGCCTCGACTCGCCTCGCCCCCTCAACGCGCAGGGTAATAACACAGCTTCACCAATAACAACACCGCTCCACCACTGAGTCCCCTCAACGCGTAGCCGTGTTTGAACATCAATAATGAGCCCGGGAGAGCGCAAACTCTCCTCCGCTGGTTAACGAGATCAACTAGCACAACGCATAGTCCTACCTGAGCCCCTGAGGGGTTGCATCTCGGAGGCTGCTGCACAATAGTTTTCTGATACTTCGTGAACGTTTCAAATTAGATGCAGGAGCTCATTTCCATCGGAGTTTGGACGTAAGCGTTAGTACGCTCTCCCGTACCTCTTCATCAACGAAGAGGTTGAGTTGAACGTGAACTTCAGCCACCTCCTCACCACCGCAAGACAGCATTCCTCTCAGTCATCGTGAACTTCACTACTAAAAGGCTGTGAGCGTAGTGTATAGCCACCTCCTCACCACCGCAAGACTGCATTCGTCTCAGTCAGCGTGAACTTCACTACTAAAAGGCTGTGAGCGTAGCGTATAGCCACCTCCTCACCACCGCAAGACTGCATTCCTCTCAGTCAGCGTGAACTTCACTACTAAAGGGCTGTGAGCGTAGCGTATAGTCACCTCCTCACCACCGCAAGACTGCATTCCTCTCAGTCAGCGTGAACTTCACTACTAAAGGGCTGTGAGCGTAGCGTATAGTAGCCATCTCCTCACCACCGCAAGACTGCATTCCTCTCAGTCAGCGTGAACTTCACTACTAAAGGGCTGTGAGCGTAGCGTATAGTCCACCTCCTCACCACCGCAAGACTGCATTCCTCTCAGTCAGCGTGAACTTCACTACTAAAGGGCTGTGAGCGTAGCGTATAGTAGCCATCTCCTCACCACCGCAAGACTGCATTAATCTCAGTCAAGATCAGATCAATAGTTCCGTTGTGAGTGAAGAGTTTTTCTGCTATTTACAGCCCCACCAAATATTTAGCGGAAGGTGTCAACCGAAATTTTAACAGAGGGCGTCTATCAACATCCTTTCTTCCACATACCAATCGGGACCATTTTAACCTGGCCAACAGCCTCACCACCTCCCCAGCCATTCCCCGCAGTGGGCAGGAGGCCACCTGACAGGGGCCGGCCCAGGATGTATAAGCTAAGAACAGGTGTGCTAGGCACCCGTGCTGTGCCACAGCTCAGACGTTATGTTGTCGACCGCCAGCGCACGGCATCTACGAACAAACTTTTTACTAAACCAACAGGCAAGTTGGTATTCTTTTTCGCTGGGATGTTATTACTAAAAAACTGTTTCTTGTTGTTCCGCGAATTTAATGACTAGCCAGCATTCGTTAGATCGTTAACTACATTTATCGAGAAAATAAAAACTGTCCTCACACTAGCCGTCTATACATATAGGGCAGGGCGACGGAAAACATATTTTTTGCAGAGATCAGTACGTATTTACGAAGACTGGAAAATCAGCGATGAGTTGGTCCAATCTGCGCTAGCTCTTGGGCAAGATTATGGCTGATCAGCAATGAGTGGCCATCTGCGCTACCTCTTCTAACAGATTATAAGGAATCAGCAGTGAGTTGGCCCTATCTACGTTAGCTTTTCGACAAGGCTGTGGATGATCAGCGATGAGTGGCTCTATCTGCGTTAGCTTTGCGACAATCAGCGTCAGTTTTCCAGTAACGGACGGACCCTAAAACTGGCCACACCATGCGGGTATCAGTGCGGACATTCATACTTCAGTATAGTTATTTTTTGGAAATAATTTCTGCTAATTTTTAGACTTTCCAAAGTATAGCCGAAACGGCTGTTCTTCCAAAATCACGAAAGCTCTCCATGTACGGCCGGCAGGTGGTCGTTTCTAAGCAATGCAACAGATGCCTGCCAGCAGCTGCCAGAGTGGAGATCGGATAAATGACCTGATCAGTAATATGACGAGTGGTGACTTGTTCGGAAGAAGCCTGAGTTCAGAATGTCTTTTGTAGATATATTCGGCGAAGTGATATTGAACAAAATAAATTTTGTTCCACATATTTTAGGGCGATGTTAGAGATGACAGCTCTGACATGACAGGCAGACAGCGCATTATGAGTCGAGAAATACGGATACTATGACATTTGCATAGCTAGTGGAATATTTGGTAAGGTAATTCAAAAGTATCCCAGATGGAATTCGATTCATGCCGATATATTCAATATATTCTAAAGCAATTCCTGTGTTAAGGAACCGTTCTGTTGGTTGTGATGTTTTTCTAGTAATATATTGCTGCTGTAAGTTCAAATTTTTGATGAACATATTGTTTCAATGCAGAGCATTATTCATCTTCCTCACTTTCATCCCACGCATTGTATTCAGGCACACATTCCTTCACAATGTTCAAATACAGCGGAAAGTATGCACTATGTTTGCAATTGCTGCTATGCAATAACAAACACGCTCAAATCGGGTCGTGTGACGTCATTGCACGTCAACCACTCAGGAGCAATTACGCACATAGACTCAAAGCAGAGTGTTAGCGCTCATGACGTGATTGCACGTCAACCAATCAGGAGCCATTAAGCACATAGACAGACTCGAAGCAAAGTGTTAGCACTCATGACGTCATTGCACGTCAACCAATCAGGAGCCATTACGCACATAGACAGACTCGAAGCAAAGTGTTAGCACTCATGACGTCATTGCACGTCAACCAATCAGGAGCCATTACGCACATAG
>SDVV010041431.1:0-10437 GCA_016164225.1 Gammarus roeselii | reverse complement strand
CACCATGCACCATGCACCATGCACCATGCACCATGCACCATGCACCATGCACCATGCACCATGCACCATGCACCATGCACCATGCACCATGCACCATGCACCATGCACCATGCACCATGCACCATGCACTATGCACCATGCATAATGCACCATAAGCCATGCACCATAAGCCATAAGCCATACACCACACATCACACACCACACACCATGCACCATGCACCCTACACCATACAACACACACCACAAACAAAAAACCATACACCATGCACCATACACCATACACCATACGCCATGCACCATACACCAAACCCCATGCACCATGCACCATGCACCATGCACCATGCACCATGAACCATGCACAATGCACCATACACCATACACCATTGACCATACAATATACACCATACACCATACACCATACAACCTACAAAAAACACCATACACCATACACCATACACCATACACCACACACCATACACCATACACAATACACAGTACACCATACACCATACATCATATACCATACACCATACACCATACACCACACACCACTCAACAAACACCACACAAAAAACGCCACACGCCGTACGTCATACGCCTCACACCACACACCACAAACCATACACCATGCACACGCACCATGCACCATGCATCTACCACCATGCACCATGCATCAACCACCATGCAACATTCACCAAACACCATACCCCATGCACCATACACCACACGCCAATCACCATACACCATACAATATACACCACGCACCATGCAACATACACCTTACACCACACACTGTACAATATACACCATAAGTCATACATCATACACCATACGTCATACGCCACACGTCACACACCATGCATCATGCACCATGCAGCATGCACCGACCACCAAGCATCATGCATCATTCACCAGACACCACACAAAGTGCACCATGCACCATGCACCATGCACCATACACCACACACCACACACCACACACCACACACCATTAACAAGACACCATGCACCATGCACCATGCACCATGCACCATGCACCATGCACCATGCACCATGCACCATACACCATACACCACACACCACACACCACACACCACACACCACACACCACACACCATTAACAAGACAATATGCACCATGCACCATGCACCATGCACCATGCACCATACACCCTAGACCATACACCATACACCATACACCATACACCATACACCATAAACCATACACCAAACACCATTCATCATAAATTAAACGTCGTACGCCATACACCCCAGACCACACACCACACGTCACACACCACACACCATACACCATGCACCATACACCATGCACCATGCACCATACACCATGCACCATACACCATTCACCACACATCATAGACCATACACCAAATACCAAACAACATACACCAAACAATGTTCACCATACATCATACGTCATTCACCATACACCATACATCCCACACCAAACTCCACAAACCACACGCCACATGTCATCCGTCATAGGTCACACACCACACGCCACATACCTTACACCATGCACCATGCACCATGCATCATGCACCATGCACCATGCACCATGCACCATGCACCATACACCATACACCATACGTCATACGTCATACACCCCCCACCACACACCACACACCTTACTCCATACGTCATACGTCATATACCCCATACCACACACCATACACCATACACCATACGTCACACGCCATAAACCTCTTACCACACGCCAGACACCACACACCACACGCCACACGTCATACGTCTTAAGTCATACACCACACGCCACACACCATACACCATGAGCCATGTACCATACAGCATACAGCATACACCATACACCATTCATAATACACCATACACCAGGCACCATGCGCCATACACCGTATACCATACACCACACACCATACACCATACACCACACATCACACACCATACACCACACACCATACACCCTGCGACAAACGCCATACACCATAAACCATACACCATAAACCACACACCACATATCACACACCATACAATGTACACCATACACTATACACCATACATCATACACCCCAATACACGTCACACGCTATACGTTACACACGTCACTCCACACACCATACACCATGCACCATACTCCACACACCACACACTGTACAATATGCACCATACATCATACACCATACACCATACGTCATACGCCACACACCATATACCATGCGCCATACACCATACACCATACACGATACACTATTTACCATACACCATTTACCTTACACCATTTACCATACACCATTTACCATACACCATTTACCATACACCATTTACCATACACCATTCACCATACATCATACACCATACACCATTTACCATGCACCATGCACCATGCACCATGCACCATGCACCATACACCATACACCATACACCAAATACCAAACAACATACACCATACACTTTTCACCACACATCACACACCACACACCATACAATATACACCTTACATCATACACCATAGACCATACACCATTCACCACACACCACACGTCATACGCCCTACGCTACACACCATATACCATGCGCCATACACCATACACGATACACCATGCAACATGCCCCATGCACCATACACAATACACCATTTACCATACACTATTTACCATGCACCATACACCATACACCATTTACCATACACTATTTACCATACACCATTTACCTTACGTCATTTACCATACACCATTCACCACACACCATACACCATACACCATACACCATACACCATACACCATACACCATACATCATACACCATACACTATACTTCGTACGCCATACACCCCGGACCACACGTCACACGCAACACACCACACGTCATACGTCATACGCCATACGCCACACGCCAACGCCACATGCTACACACCCAACATCAAACCCAATGCACCATGCACCATGAACCAAGCACTATGCACCATACACCCTACACCATACAACATACACCATACACTATACATTATACACCATACATCATACATCATACGACCTACACCATAAACCATACACCATACACCTTACACCATACACCATACACGATACACCATACACCATGCACTATGAACAATGCACCATGCACCATACACCATACACCATACACCATTTGCCATACACCATTTACCATACGCCATTCACCATACATCATACATCATACACTATACACCATACATCATACACCATATACCATGCACCATACACCATGTACCATACACCTCACACCACACACCATACACCAAACACCATACATCATGCACCATGCACCATGCACCATGCACCATGCACCATGCACCATGCACCATGCACCATGCACCATACACCATAAACCTTACACCAAACACCATACATTATCCACCATTCACCATACATCATACACCAAACACCATACAACATACACCATAGACCACACACCACACACCACACAACCCACGTCATACGTCATACGCCACACGTCATACGCCCCACACTATACATCATAAATCATACACCATACACTATGCACCATGCACTATACACCATTCATCATACATCATACATGATACACCATACACTAAAAACCATGCACCATGCGCCATACACCGTACACCGTACACCGAACACCATACACCACACATCATACACGATACACCACACACCATACGCCACACACACTACAACATACGCTATACAATATACACCAGACTTCACACACCATACACCACACACCATACACCACACACCATACACCACACAACACACACCACGCACTACACACACCATACACCACACACTAAATACCACAAACCACACACCACACGTCATACGCCACACGCAACACGCAACACACCATACACCATGCGCCATGCACCATGCACCATGCACCATGCACCAACCACCACATACTACACACCGTGCACCATGCACCGCACACCATACACCACATACCAAACACCAAACACCATAAACCATTCACCATATATCATACACCATACGCCATACATAATACATCATACACTATTTACAATACACCATGCACCATGCGCCATACACCATGCACCATACACCCAACACCATACACCATACATCACACACCACACACCATACACCACACATCATACAATATAAACCATACATCATATACCATACACAACACACAACACACCACAAACAAAACAGCATACACCATGCACTATACACCATACACCATACGTCATGCACCATACACCATACAACCTACACCATACAGCCCAGACCACACACCACACACCACACACCAAACGCAACACGTCATACGTCATACGCCATACGCCACACACCACACACCAAACCCCATAAACCATGCACCATGCACAAGGAACCATGCACTATAAATCATTCACCATACATTATACAACATACAACATGCAACATACAACATACAACCTACAACCTACACCATACACCACACACCTTACACCCTACACCCTAATCCCTACACCCTACACCATACACCATACACCATCTATCATATCCCATACACCATAAACCATACACCATACACTACACACCACACACCATACAAAAAACGTCACACGCCATACGTCATACGTCATACGCCTCACACCACACACCATACATCATGCACCATGCACCATGCACCATGCATCAACCACCATGCACCATGCATCAACCACCATGCACCCTGCACCATTCACCATACACCATACCCCATGCACCATACACCACACACCATACACAATACACCATACGCCATGCATCATACGCCATACACCATGCATCATACGGCACAAACCACACAACATACACCATACGCCATACACCATACACCATACACGATGCATCATACACCATACACCATATACTATGCACCATGTACCATGCACCATACACCATACAGCATACACCATACATCATTCACAATACATCATACACCATGCACCATGCGCTATACACCGTACACGTTGCACGATTACACCATACACCATACACCAAACACCACACATCATACACCCTACAACATACACCATACACCATACACCATTCAGCATACACCATACACCATTCACAATACACAATACACCATGCACCATGCGCCATACACCGTACCTATACACGATACAACCTACACCATACATCACACACTACACATCACACACCCTACAATATACACCATACATTATACACCATACATCATACACCACACAGCACGTCACACGTCCTACGTTACACACCAAACTCCACACACCACACACCATGCACCATGCACCAAGCATCAACCACCATGCACCATGCACCATGCATCAACCACCATGCACCATGCACCATACACCATTCACCATACATCATACCCCATGAACCATACACCGCAAACCACACACCATACACCATACGCTATGCATCATCCACCATACACCATACACCATACACCATACACCATACGTCATACGCCACACACCACACACCATATACCATACACCACACACCATACACCATACACGATACACCATGCACCATACACCATACACCATTTACCATACACCAATTACCATACACTATTCACCATACATCATACACTATACACCATACACCATATACCATGCACTATGCACCATACACCATACACCAAATACCAAACAATATACACCATGCACCATACACTATTCACCATGCACCATACACCATACGCCAAACACCATACAACATACACCACAAACCAAGCACCATGCACCATACACCTCACACCACACACCATACACCATACACCATACATCATGCACCATGCACCATGCATCATGCGCCATTCATCATGCACCATGCACCATACACCACACATCATACACCATATACCATGCACCGAACACCATCTACCATCCATCATACATCATACATCATACGTCATACAATATACGCCATACATCATACCCCATACACAACACGCCACAAGTCAGACACCACACATCCCACACCGTGCACCATGAACCATGTACCATACACCATACACCGAACACCATAAGCCATACACCATACACCATACACTATACACCGTGCACCATGCATCATTTACCATTCACCATACAGCATACACCATTAACCAAAGACCATACACTATACATCACACATCAAACATGACACACCGTGCACCATGCACCATGCACCATACACCACACACCAGACTCCATACACCATACACCATGCACCATGCACCATGCACCATGCGCCATACACCATACACCATACACCATACACCACGCATCACACACCACACACCACGCAACACACAAATTACACCATACATCATACACAATACACCATACACCATACACCACACACCACAAACCATACGCCATAAACCATACATAAACACCATACACCACACCACACTCCACACACCATACAATACACACCAAATACCAAATACAATACACCATACACCACACAACATACGTCGTACGTCATACGCCACACGCCACACACCATGCATCATGCACCATGCACCATGCACCATGCACCATGCACCATGCACCATGCACCATACACCACACACCACACACCATAAACCAGACACAATGCATCATGCACCATACACCATACACGATACGTCATACGTCATACACCCCAAACCATACACCACATACCCTACACCAAACACCACACATCACGCGCCACACACCACACGTCACACGTTCTACATCGTACGTCACACGTCACACACCACACACCATACGCCATGCACCATGCACCATACACCATAAAGCAAACACCATACACCATTCACAAAACACCATACACCATACGCCGAACACCATACACCATACATCCCACACCACACGCCACACACCATACACCACACGCCACACGTCATATGTCATACACCACATGCCACACACATACACCATGCACCATGCAACATGTACCATACACCATACACCATACGTCAAAAGTCCTTCGCCATACTTCCCTACACCACACCACACTCTGTGTGGTGTGTTCGCCACCGGGCTGTGGCATCCAACCATCCCTAACTGCCTACGCTTTCTAAATACACATAAAAAGACACGTAAAGACACGTTAGTACAATAACACGTGAAGACACAATAACACAAAGACACAATGACACATAAAGACACAATGACACTTAAAGACACAATGACACATAAAGACACAATGACACATACAGACACAATGACACATAAAGACACAATGACACTTAAAGACACAATGACACATAAACACACAATGACACATAAAGACTCAATGACATATAGAGACACAATGACACATAAAGACACAATGACACTTAGAGACACAATGACACATAAAGACACAATGACACAAAAAGACACATAGACACAAAGTTACATACACAAAAAAATAAAAAGAATACTTTCTCATACTCAAGGAGGAGAATCGGGACTCCAATTTGGTGAGATGGGGCCCTGAGGCCCTCAAGTGATGCCTCCACCGTCTACTACGACCCGAAAGGAGGGGGGCTAGGGACACCATCTCTGTTCGCCACCGGGCTGTGGCATCCAACCATACCCAACTGCCTACGCTTTTTGAATACACATAAAAATACACGTAATGACACGTTAGTACAATAACACATGGAGACACACTAATACAAAGACACAATGACACATAAGGACACAATGACACATAAAGACACAATGACACATAAAGACACAATGACACATAAAGATACAATGACACATAGCGACACAATGACACGTAAAGACACAATGACACATAAAGACACAAAGTCACATAGACAAAAGGATAAAAAAACTAACTCATACTCAAGGAGGAGAATCGAGACTCTAATTTTGTTAAATGGGGCCCTAAGGCCCCCAAGTGATGCCTCCATCGTCTACTACGACCCGCAGGAAGGGGGGGCCGGGGCACCAACTCTGTTCGTCACCGGGCTGTGGATTCCAACCATACCTAACTGCCTATGCTTTTTATATACACATAAAAAGACACGTAAAGACACGTTAGTACATAACACAAGGAGACACACTAATACAAAGACACAATGACACAATGACACATAAAGACACTATGACACACAAAGACACAATGACACATAAAGACACAATGGCACATAAACACACAATGACACATAAAGACACAATGACACTTAAGGACACAATGACACATAAAGACACAATGACACATAAAGACACAATAACACATGTAGACACAATGACACTCAAAGACACAATGACACATAAACACACAATGATACATAAAGACTCAATGACATATAGAGACACAATGACACATAAAGACACAATGACACTTAGAGACACAATGACACATAAAGACACAATGACACATAAAGACACATAGACACAAAGTTACATACAAAAAAAGATAAAAAAGAATACTTACTCATACTCAAGGAGGAGAATCGGGACTCCAATTTGGTGAAATGGGCCCCTGAGGCCCCCAAGGGATGCCTCCATCGTCTTCTACGACCCGCAAGGAGGGGGGTTAGGGGCACCAACTCTGTTCTCCACCGGGCTGTGGCATCCAACCATATCCAACTGCCTACGCTTTTTGAATACACATAAAAAGACACGTATAACACGTTAGTACAATAACACATAAAGACACAATAACACATACACACAATGCCACATAAAGACACAATGACACATAAAGACACAATGACACATATAGACACAATGACACATAAAGATACAATGACACATAAAGACACAAAGACACGTGAAGACACAACGACACATAAAGACACAAAGTCACATAGACAAAAGGATAAAATAAAAATAACTCATTCTCAAGGTGGAGAATCGGGACTCTAATTTTGTTAAATATGGCCCTAAGGCCCCCATGTGATGCCTCCATCGTCTACTACGACCCGCAAGAAGGGGGGGGGGGCCAGGGCACCAAGTCTGTTCGCCACCGGGCTGTGGCATCACACCATACCTAACTGCCTACGCTTTTTAAATACACATAAAAAGACACGTCAAGACAGGCTAGTACAATAACACATGGAGACACAATAATACAAAGACACAGTGACACATAAAGACACTATGACACTTAAAGACACAATGACACATACAGACACAATCACACATAAACACACAATAGCACATAAAGACACAATGACATATAGAGAGACACAATGACACATAAAGACACAATGACACTTAGAGACACAATGACACATAAAGACACAGTGACACATAAAGACACAATGACATATAAAGACACATTGACACATAAAGACAGAATGACACATGAAGACACTGTGACACATGAGGACAGAACGACACATAAAGACACAATGACACATAAAGACACAAGAACACAAAGTTTCATAGACAAAAATATAAAAAAAAATACTCACTCATACTCAAAGAGGGAAATCGGGACTCCAATTTTGTTAAATGGGGCTCCAAGGCTCTTAAGTGATGCCTCCATCGTCTACTACGACCCGCAAGGAGGGGAGGGCCGGGGCACCAATTCTGTTCGCCACCGGGCTGTGGCATCCAACCATACCCAACAGCCTACGCTTCATAAAGACACATCAAAAGACGCGTTAAGACACCTGAAAGGTTACGTGAGTACAATGACACATAAAGACGCAATGACACATAAAGACACAATGACACATACAGACACAATGACATATGAAGACACAATGACACATAAGACAAAATGACACATAAAGACACAATGACACATAAAGACACGATGACACATAAAAACACAATGACATATAAAGACACAATGACACATGAAGATACAATGACACATAAAGACAAAATTATACATAGAGACACAATGACGCATAAAGACACAATGACACATAGAGACACAATGACACATAAAGACACAATGACACATAAAGACACGATAACATATAAAGACACAATGACACATGAAGACAAAATGACACATAACGTCACAATGACACATGAAGACACAATGACACATGAGGGAACAATGACACATAAAGACACAATGACACATAAAGCCACATAGACACAAAGTTACATACACAAAAAGATAAAAAATAATACCTACTCATACTCAAGGAGGAGAATCGGGACTCCAATTTGGTGAGATGGGGCCCTGAGGCCCCCAAGTGATGCCTCCATCGTCTACTACGGCCCGCAAGGAGGGGGGGCAGGTACACCAACTCTGTTCGCCACCGATCTGTGGCATCCAACCATACCTAACTGCCTACGCTTGTTCATATACGCATAAAAAGACACGGTAAACACACGTTAGTACAATGACACCTATAGATACAATAACACAAAGACACAATGACACATAGAGACACAATGACACATAACGACACAATGACACATAAAGACACAATGACACCTTAAGACACAACTACACATAAAGACACAATGACACATAAAGACACAATGACACATA
>SDVV010041430.1:0-10437 GCA_016164225.1 Gammarus roeselii | reverse complement strand
ATGTATGTGTATGTATGTGTATGTATGTGTATGTATGTGTATGTATGTGTATGTATGTGTATGTATGTGTATGTATGTGTATGTATGTATATGTATGTGTATGTATGTATATGTATGTATATGTATGTATATGTATGTATGTATATGTATGTATAATATGTATAATATGTATAATATGTATTATATGTATTATATGTATATATATGTATATATATGTATATATATGTATATATATGTATATATATGTATATATATGTATATATATGTATATATATGTATAATTAGCAATAGATAGTCACATTACTAGCTGATTTTGAAATAATTTCTATTCTCGATTTGTTACTTCTATTGGATCGTGTTACTGCCCTGATTATTTAACCAATCAGATGATCAAACAATGTGATGCTTGATTAAAATTTAGACAATTAATCAATCAGCGTAATCCTTGATTATTCTCCTAAATGGTTAGATCCTTGATTATATTTTAGGCAATTAATCAATCAGAGTTATCCATGATTATTTACCTGACTGGTTAATCAAGTGGTGGTAACTGCCTTTTTTACAAAGCCTTGCTGTATCAAATCATGTTGGCTGGCTATATCTTTCTGAATGTCAGTGGATTTTATTAGCTAGCTACCTAATTATTGTTAATGAAGCTCTGAAGCTATATTCATTTATGTTTCCTACAATGCTCTCTTTTTATTTTTGTGAACTGAATTTTATTTTGTTCCAGCCTGATTGTGAAGTTGCAGTCAGGGAGCAATGGCGACCCTTCTGACGACATTGGTCTGTGTATCTATGGACGTGTTCGGGAGGGACAAATGGGCAGGAACTGCTTCACAAGAGGCATTGGGTGGGGCACTGAAGAGCTCACTATGGCAGTGCCAGGACTTGCTCCTGCTGCCCCCTTCAACCTCACCATTCTTTGCGATGCCCAGCACTTCAAGGTCAGGATCTTGTGTTGCTACCTAGCAATAAAAACTTGAAATTGAAACATCTAATATGCATCTTAGATGGGATATAATTGTTTGGTAGCTAACTAGTTTGGTAATGTTGAGCAGCAATGCATCTTGCCAGGTAGCAAGATAGCTTATTTATATAGTCTGCTAACAATTGAAAAATGTAAATGTGCTGTTGTACCAAATATTTTTTGTGCTGATTTGTCTGTTGTTGATAACCTTTTACTTCTTAAGAAAAACTGCAATATTTCTCCAAACTGCAATGTAGGCTATTCCACCTGTTAATCTTTTTTTGTGTTGCTTGTGAGCCCAAAAATACCAATCACATCTGTATTAAATTTAACTTTGGTTTAGGATTTGTCAACAAAATTGTCTTGATCTGACTTATAATATATATTTTAAAATAAAACACTATTATATACATATCTCATTGAAAGTTATGCCACATTATTTAGAAGATTTTCTGCTGTCTTGTAAGTTGGTGTTTAATCTGCTCAGATTGCCTTCAATGGACAGCACCTGTGCGAGTTCAGCCATCGCGTGAACCCATCCAGCTTGATGTACCTTCAGGTGGCCAGTCTGCCTGGCGACCTTTCTCTCTCATGTGTATGGATAGAACAGTCTATTGCACAGCCCCAACAGCAAACACAGAGCTATGGTGCCCCTCCTCCTCCTTATTCTGCTACAGTTCCCTACAACCCTAACCCAGTGGGTGGGTATGCTCCACCACCGGGCATGCAGCAACCTCATATGATGTACCCACAGCAGCAGTACAGCCAGCAACAATATGGCCAGCAGCAGCCTCCTCAACAGTACCCTCAGCAGTATTCACCGCACCACCAGGTAGCTAGAAATGTAGTTAAGATTTGATAGCCTGTTCTTATGCAGAGTTGAATCATGGACGGCACTCTTTAACTGCACTGCACAAACATGGCAGCCGTATTTCACAGCTGATTAGCAATCAGTTTTCAGCTTCAAATGCCTGCAAGCTTCATGTCAACTTGGGCCTGTCAATAGTCTGTTGCCCTTGCTTTGCCCCAGCTCTGCGATGAAGGAACCACGGCCGGTGCACAGCTTGGAAAGACAGATACCCACCGACTTCTACATGTTCGTAATCTCGTGACTTGTGCAGGCTCCTTTATTAGACCCACACGCTTCAGATGATGCCGTCTCGAGGGCGCTCCCACACATCTCGCACCAAAGTGATATCATGATTGAGCCTGCTAGTTACAACGGCTGGCCTTGAGCGCCTGCCGCATTCTACGTTGGAAATACTGGAGGGCTGTGGGCTGCCCGCATCTCAGCCCCGCCGGGTGAACCCTGTGATCCCTGGCTGGGTAACCCTAACTGCTCCACGTCCACATTTGAGTGGAAATTCGTAGGACCGTGTTGGCTCTATGATCAGCCTGCGCATGTGCTGTGAAACATGTGCGTGTATGTATGCATAGATGTATTGTCTTCAGTTATGTTTATTTCTGTGTGTTTGACGTGGGTTCATTAAGTGGTGGCAGGGGTGCACCGGGTCCACATTCATGTTAGCTAAAGAATTGTGTTCCCCTCGTATTGAAATTTATGTTTAAGAGGAAGTACCTTGGTTTCCTCATGCAGATGATGAATAGGTGCCGTCTGCATACAGCCCCTTGCAATGTTCAAGGTTTTGTTTGTATTCTTTGTAGGGAGTTTTTGTTTGGAAAAAAGGTCAGAGGACCAGGCAGCATTTACTTATGAAATGATGGGTCTGATGAACTGTTTGAATAGTGAGTGTTGAAATTGATTCCTTGAAGTGTTTGTAGGTAGTTGTGTTAAGTGCCCACATCACGTTCAGAGTTTTAATGTGGACAGCGAAGCATGCATCAGTGTAGAGCAAGGCGAGTGCTTAGTTCAGAGTGAAAGTGGACTGCGACAAAATTTCATTGTCTTCCTGGCTGTTCAATCTCTACATTGATGGAGTGGTCAGGAAGGTGACTGGAAGTTTAATGGGTCGAGGCTTAGAGCTGTTAAGAGCAATTAGGCGGAGTTGACAGTTCAGTCAGTTACTGTTTGTGGACGATACGGCACTGGTGGTAGATTCGGAGAAGTTGTGTAGGCTAGTGTTGGAGTTTGGTTGAGTGTGTGTGAGGAGGAATTTCAAAGTTAATGGGTTTGATAGTATGTGTGAGAAGGACTCTGCAAGTCAACAAGTTAATGCGTATTCTTCCTTGACTTATGAAATGGCAAATTTCAAGTATTCTATATTTCTGACCTTCGATAATTCCATTGTTGGCTGAATTGTAAATGAATTTTCAGACGTGACGTTGTAGCGACCAGTCACAGGATAAAATGTAATTCCATGGTTTTGTATTTTTGTAATTATTTACTATTTCCAATTGTGCTTACATGTGTTTGAAAGTGTAGGAAGACAACAATAGTCCTATTGGTCCTAACTAGGCTGCTTTTTGATAGCAACCGGATTAGTTCAGAATTAGAACTTCTAAGATAACTTCATGTGCCATTTCTGTATTTATAACACCAAGAGAGGGAACGGTCGAGCTGTTTATTGAAGATTTACATAGAATTTTTTGAGCGCTGACTTGAACGTGTTGATTGTATTGCTGTTTACCACCTCTGCTGGAATTTGTTCCATTCTTCAACAGCTCTATACCTACCTGAAGAAATTGCACGTGATGTTGAGTGTAAAAAACTTTTCCCAACAATTTGAATCTATTGTTCCTAGTCACTCTGTTCGTAACTATCGTGAAATAGTTTGCTCGGTCGACGTTTTCCTTACCCTTCATAATCAATCTTCACACTTTGATCATGTTGCCTCTGACTTGACGTTTCTCTAGTGAATAAAGATTGAGTTCACGTAGCCTTTCTTTGTACGATTTATTCCGCAGCAAAGAGATCAGTTTAGTGGCTCAACGCTGACCCTTCTCTAATTGAATACCCTATTTTCTAAGATATGGAGACCAGAAGTGATATGCATTGCATAACTTAAGCATACTGTGTGTGATTGTTGTACGAGATAGTGCAGGATATCATACCTTGCATTTTGTTGCCTTTCTTGGCAGCATCGTTACATTGCTTGTTACTTTTTAAGTCGTTACTAATGAAGACTCCTTAATCTTTCTTTTTGGTGACAGGAATGAGTTTCTTTCCAAACATAGAATATTCGTGCTCGAGGTTTTGAAGGCCCATGTGCACAACTGTACATTTGTCTACACTAAATTTCGTTTGCCACTTTTCTCACCAATCAACAATTTTGTTCGAGTCTAGTTGAATCTGCTGACACTCTAGTTTGTTTTGCACTTTTCCTCCTATCTTAGTATCGTCTGCTAACTTGCTAATGTTTGAGAGTACGTTGCTATCGAGATTGTTGATGAATATTATAGAGAGAACTGGACATAGCACGGATCCTTGAGACACATCGCTTGTAACACTACCCCAGAAAGAGGAAGCTCCATTAAGTACAACTTATTGTCATCTGTCCGTAAGCCAGCATTTTATCTACTTGTTAAGCTTGCCTCAAATACCGATGCTGTGCAATTTACCAACCAGGCGCTTAGGGGGACTTTATCGAAGGCCTTTTGAAAGTTGAGGTAGATGATATTGATAAGAGATTTTGTGTTGTGGATTCCAATTATATTCTTGAAAAAAAGTAGCAGGCTGGTAAGACATGAACGGTTGTGTATAAAGTCGTGTTTAGTTGCTAATAAGCTTGTTTGATTCTAAGAATTCTCTAATTTTATCTGTTCTCAAACTTTCAATCAATTTGCCAAAGACTGAGGTGAGACTAATTGGACGGTAATATCCGGGACCCTCTTTGTCCCCGTTTTTCCAAAAATGGAGCTAACATTGGCCTTTTTATATGTAGAGGGACAGGTGCCATTTGTGAGAGATTAGGTGAAAATGTTTGATAAAAGTTTGGCAATTTCGTTTCTAGTCTCTTTAAGAATTCTGCAATGAACTTGGTCTGGATCTGGACCTGGAGATTTATCTATAGCTATATTCAATAACTTCGGCGGGGGAAAGTTCACTGTGCTGAGGGCTTCAAATTGTCTTTGTACTATGATATCCTTAGAATTTGGAATATCCTGATTCTCTTACGTAAATACAAAACATAAGTATTCACTAAGTAGGGCACTCATTTTGGTGTCGTCCGTTTCTAGCTCACCAAAATCGTTCTTGAGTGGAGCAATTGCAGATGTTGAATTTTTTTACTCAAAAACAACTTCATAATGGTTTCGGATTAGTTAGCTATGGCATTGGCGGCAATTTCGGATTAGTTATGGCACTGGCGGCAATTTCATCTCTTCTGCTGGTGTTGTATTCATTTTTTGCTACGTCACATGGATGTTTCTGTGCTATCGAGTACTTTGCTTTCTTTTGTGACTAAAGGCGCTGCAATTCTCCTTTTCAGTACCTAGGCTGGTTGACAGCTGTTCTCCTGTTTTTGCTCTGGGTATGCTCATATTCACTATTTGTAAGTGCAGTCAAGAAATTTGTGAGCGATTGATTGACATCATGTCCGAGGGTTATAATTGCTGACGCCATTGACTCGTAGGTCATTAAAGTTAGCTAATCTAAAGTTAGGGACTTTTTCGCAGTTTATTGACTTTTTCAACTCAAGCTCTATAGAAAAACTGATACAGTTGTGGTCGTTATGTTCCTGAGTGGTTTGTCGATGTCAACGTTCGTGAGACGAGTCGCTTGCACTAAATAGGAAGTCATGAATATTGCTACCTGCTGTAGGTGTCTTCACCATTTGAGTCATGAACTTATTGTCTGCAAAATCAAACAGACGATGGCTGGAGGCAGTTCATCCATTTGTTTCCCAATCAATGTCAGGAATATTGTAGTCTCCAAGCTCAATACTGTGTTGTGTTGACATCGACGAGGATGTTGTAAAAATCAATATCATCTGCAACTTCGCTTTTTGGGGGACAATAGACAAGAGTGATTTGCTATTTTATATGGTTACCGACTATATACTTGATTGATACGGTCTGTTATATTTTTTATGCTACTGTACAGCATGTCAAGTTAGAGTTCATCAACAAACTGTTTTAATGCTGCTGAGTAGACGAAAGTTTACGAGTCCACCAACAAACTGCTTTAACGCTGCTGTGTAGACTAGAGATGTCTGAATTACTTGTGTCTATTAACTACCATAACGTTGCACTTGATTTGGTGAATCTTTGGTGAATTTGTGAAGCCAAATAATTTTTTTAAGAAAATCATGAAGATGACTGTAATAGTATGATTACACCCTTATTTCCATAGGCTCCCTTCTTTACCCCTGATCATGCAACTTTTTGGACCCCTCCAACCCTGAAAATCCCTTGCTGAGTAACAATTCAAATTCAGCATTTTTTTTCCATTCACCCAAACCGGAATTTGCTGTTGGTGCAAGTTATCTCGGTCGGTGAAGCAACATTAACCATTGCATCCTTGCTTTTCCTCTCTCAGGGTCATGGCAAAGAGAAAGGACTCATAGGTATGGTGACTGGAGCTGCAGGAGCGCTCGGTGCTACGGGACTGCTCAATGTGAGTGATCACCACGCCATGCCCACCCTGGCCATCCGTGACTCAGTCACTCCCACTCTGGCCCTCTCTTCTAGTTCCACTCTGACTCATCCTCATCAGTCAACACTGGCGACTCTTCTCTTTCACTACCCAATATATTACATTTCGATGGCAGCACCCAAAATGCCCTCCCAACTTGCAAATTGACATAAATGAATAGGAATTTACCATACAACCAGCAACCCTAGATTTGTATCACTTGTTGGAAAATGATTCATCCATTATTCTTGATTAAATTTTTTTTTACATATTTTTTATTACATATTCTCTACGCACTCAAACAATATCAGAGCTTGGTATTGGTTACCACTTTGTGTCTATATCTTGTTAAATGTTAGCTATGAATCGGGATCCAGACATTCAATTATGCATTGGTAGAATGAAGTTCACAACACCCGAATTCAGATCTTACTGAAGCTGTATGCTCTGACTTGAGCTCTCCAAAATGGTATGTGTGCAGGATTCCATTAGAAGGCGTTTTCATTTTATTTTCCACAGAAATCCGTAACAACTACTGAGCTGATTTTTTATTTTGTTTAAACAACTGAACCTCATTTCATGGTAAATAATTTTGACCACCAAACAGTATTTTTTGTAAACTGTCAATCATTGCCCTGTTCTTTACTCCAGCAATTTGGAAACACCATATTCTTCACACCACCAACCATCGCCCTGTTTGTTACTCCAGCAATTTGTAAACATCGCCATATTCTTTACACCACTAAACATTGCACTGTTCTTCACTCCAGCAATTTCCTTGTCTCTTCAAAATCTTTTTTGTACCTCAAAACATTGCCCTGTTATTCACTCCAGCAATTTCCAAGCTTTTCTCTTTTCATTACGGTAGCAAACATTGCCCTGTTCTTCACTCCAGCAATTTCCAAGTTTTTCTCTATTCATTATGGTAGTAAACATTGCCCTGTTCTTCATTCCAGCAATTTACAAGCTTTTCTATATATATTATGGTAGCATACATTGCTCTGTTCTTCACTCCAGCAATTTCCAAGATTTCATCTATTCATTACGGTAGGAAATTTTGCCCTGTTCTTCACTCCAACAATTCCCAAGCTTTTCTCTATTAATTATTGTAGGGAATTTTGCCCTGTTCTTCACTCCATCGATTTCCAAGCTTTTCTCTATTCATTACAGTAGCAAACATTGCCCTGTTCTTCACCACAACAATTTCCAAGCTTTTCTCTATTCATTATGGTAGCAAACATTGCCCTGTTCTTCACTCCAGCAATTTCCAAGCTTTGTTCTATTCATTACGGTAGCAAACATTACCCTGTTCTTTATTCAAACAATTTACAAGCTTTTCTGTATTTATTACGGTAGCAAACATTGCCCTGTTCTTTACACCACCAAACACTGAAAATCTATTTTATTTTGTAACGTGTAACTTCACTGCATTGTCTAAACCACCGAAGCAAATTTTTTTGTTTAAATTACCGAACATGTGCTTATTTATTATTATTTGTTGTTCCTCTGGTATCTCTATTGGATTCCCTCCAACTAATCCTAACCTTATTTTCTTTCATCCACTTCCATTAACCCGTATGCTATCCTCATAATTTTCAACATTTCAGTATTGTTACCCTTTTCCATCACCACCGTCACCTTTTAGTCTTCCAACTCTGGTAAGGAACCGTAGCAGAACAAAATTCGGTAAGAGTTAATCCATATCAAAGATACAAACTAGACGTTGTTTCCATTGATTGAACTCAATAGAGATTTTAATCTAAAGGCAATAAAAAATTTAATTTTGTGGAAAAGCATGTACAACAAGAAAAATATCAATAGAACTTTCTGTTAGCTAACTTTAAATCGTTAACCCACTCACATACCCAACCTTCATTCAGAGTATAAACGTTACATATGTTTTTTCCGTTCTAATCGTGTCCTGTTTATTTGTTCCAGAAAGCTACCAAGGTCATCGCTGGTGGCAGTCACCACCACGGATCGGGCGGGTACCCAAGCAATGGTGGGGCATACCCAGGGGGCGCCTACCCCGGCAATGGGGGGGCATACCCCGGCAGTGGAGGGGCCTACTCCCAAGGAGGCTATGGGAGCGGCTACCCTCAGGGCGGGGGTGGAGGTGGGCGGTCCGGGGGGGGAAGCAATCTCCTCGGCAAGGCCGCAATGTTTGCTCCGGCTGCTCTAGCTGTTGCAGTCAGTCCCAAGTCCAACCTTAACGTGACCTTTAGTACTAACAAACCTTTGTCATTAGTAACCCCAATGTTAGTAACTTCTATTATGGCATCTTTATGGTTCTATTCCTGTCTCCTTACTGTATCCTGTAATTAGTGTTACTGGTCGCCTGATTGATTCTGAATAACCTTCCCGTTTTGGCGATCGTTCAGAGACTCCATTTTTGATTGTCAAGAATTGAAATTTGAGGAAATGTCAAGTTGTTGAAAGATTTAAAACTGTTGTTCTTTGCTTTAATTTGTGCTTTGTATTAATGTGCGCAAGGTTTTTCCTAACACCATTAAGCAATTTGATATCACAATGCAAAATATTGACCTATTCAAATTAGGCGCAGAAATTTAGTTTTTTCTTCTGATTAACTTAATCTTTGAATTTCATTTCTCCTACTCCCTTGTGCCAAACTAAATCGTTACATTTTTCAAGTTGCATGCAAATTGTGTGAGAGGGTAGTTATCCCAAATGTGCTCTACGGGCTGAAACGAGTGCGGGAGAGAGAAGAAGGTCAAATCTTTTTGAGATGGAATATTTGAGGGACATGATCTGAGTGGCGTTGAGGGATAGTCAATCATGATGTTTTTGGAGTTAGCAAACGAATGTATCAACAACGACGTTGTTCGATTTAGGACGGGGATGGTGAAGAAGTTAGTGTTCTAAAATAGTTCGGGCACATGGTGAGGATGGATGAAGGGAGATTGGTGAAAAGGGTGATGAAAACGGAGGTGAGTGAAGTTTGGGTGGATGGATGGCGTGAAGCAGGCGTTAGGAAGTTGAGATATAAGAGCGTCTGATTGACAGGCAGGAATGGAGAAGGGTTGTGAATGGACGAGTTTTGACTCGGCCGTGATGTGTTTTCCCTCCCATGACGTCGCCTCGAGAAACGAGGTAGTCGTGGGCAGGGAGGGCGATTATTATGTCGCGGCAGGGGTAAACGATGCAAAAATCTAAATTTTTAGCGATGCACTTAGCGCAGGTCAGATCTTGGAGACCTTCAACGAGTGCCACTCTGTTGTTTCGGCACGTACGTTCATTCTCCGGAAACAAAAGCGTTTGTTTATGCTAAGAACCTAGCCTCAATGAGGTTACAAGTGGAAAGCTGCCGTAGCGATGCGGCGCCGAGAGCTGCAGTGGCGCCTGGGCCAGCAGAACTGTGCCCACTTCCATACAAAGATTTTTGCGCAGCGAGGAAAAGAAGTTGTGCGAAACAAATGGAATATTGAATGACTTGATGTTCCCATGAAAAAAATGACTCCCTGTCAGTGGCGCACCAACACCTGGACGGTTTCAAAACAAACCATATCAACGGGCTGAGATTATTTTCTGTCGTCGCCGGCAGATGATAATGGCTGCCTCCATTGGGCATGGTCGACCAAGTTCCTTTTACAACTGCTCATGTATTAGCAGAATTCCCAACCTGAACGGAATGCCGACGCGCCCACTTTCCCAGGAGCCGGTTCCTGGACTCAATGCTTGCCCGATCGCGCATGGACTACGGAGCCGTTGTCTACGGTTCAGTAGCTAAAACTACCCTCGACCCTCTCAGCTTTGCGCAGAGGCAGTATGGTAACCAATGAGTGACGAGCGAGTTCAAAAACACCATTGCATAATGATTTTCGCGTCTAAGCTCCAAAGCTTACAAGTTTCCAGCATATGGAAGCTTTTTTTTACTATATCAAAATAAGTGCCGGTCACCGCTCTAAGCCGAATA
>SDVV010041429.1:0-10437 GCA_016164225.1 Gammarus roeselii | reverse complement strand
GAGCGACACCATATGCGGAAGTGATAGTGACGTGTCTGCAGCGGTTAAGATGGAGCGACACCATATGCGGAAGTGAAAGTGACGTGTCTGCAGCGGTTAAGATGGAGCGACACCAAATGCGGAAGTAATAGTGACGTGTCTGCAGCGGTTAAGATGGAGCGACACCATATGCGGAAGTGAAAGTGACGTGTCTGCAGCGGTTAAGATGGAGCCACACCAAATGCGGAGGTGATAGCGACATGGGTCTGCAGCGGTTAAGATGGACCAACACCAAATGCGGAAGTGATAGTGACATGGGTCTGCAGCGGTTAAGATGGAGCAACACCAAATGCGGAGGTGATAGCGACATGGGTCTGCAGCGGTTAAGATGGAGCAACACCAAATGCGGAAGTGATAGTGACATGGGTCTGCAGCGGTTAAGATGGAGCAACACCATATGCGGAAGTGGAAGTGACGTGTCTGCAGCGGTTACGATGGAGCAACACCAAATGCGGAAGTGATAGTGACGTGTTTGCAGCGGTTACGATGGAGCAACACCAAATGCGGAAGTGATAGTGACGTGTCTGCAGCGGTTACGATGGAACAACACCTAATGCTGAAGTGATAGTGACGTGTCTGCAGCGGTTACAATAGAGCAACACCTAATGCGGAAGTGATAGTGACGTGTCTGCAGCGGTTAAGATGGAGCAGCGCCAAATGCGGAAGGGACCAAATCAATAGTCTTAACCGCTGCGTGTCTGCTTCGGTTAAGACTAGTGATAACAAAAATGCCACCTTAACGATTAAATTAGATACAATAGCAGTGCAACGCTGATGATGAAATTATCTCAACAATCTCACCGGGATACGAACTCGTGGCCGACGAATTGGTATCGTAATCATTCGAGGATTGCATATGACTCGACACGAGCTTCCACAGTGCATGGTGTTGTGATGATAATCACTGCACCATGGGAAAAGCAAGCGGGTAATCCAAATTTCCATCACAAGTGGGGTTTAAAACAATTAGATAACATGAACGCAATTAATAAATATTATCATGGTGATCGTTGCATTGCTCTAATTATCAAATTGTACAAGCCACTGCTATTCTGAAATTTTGAATCAAACGCCTCCACCTCCCATGGTGCAGCGGAGTAGGCTGCACGCAATCTGCGTGTCGAGTTATGAGCAATCCCGGCCCCACAACAGGTTAGAGTACCTCTTATGTGGTCTTGGTGTACTGGGTATGGCACCACTCCGGGCTGTGACGGTCGCGGGTCTGAATCCCGGCGATCTTGATAACATTCCTGATGATCATGACCTACATTGTAATACGCTAATGTCGTCATGCCTGTTTTTGTCTGTTTATCTACTAGTCAGTATGTCTGTGTGTATGTTTGTCTGATCCGTGTGCTCAAGGTAGGCTCTGAGGCTGTTATACCGATCGTGATGAAACTTGGTGTGTCTGTTGGTGGTAATTTCGACCAGAATATCATTGTATATTTCTTGCCGAAGGAATCACCACAGTAAAGATTTTCGACATATCCTGTTTGAACTCGTAGCTTGGCTTCATGCAATTGCGCAAAATAGTCTATTTAGAGAAAATGGTAAAGCTGGGCTTCATTGGAATAGCTTCATTTGATATCGAGAAGCCAGCCCAAACGGTGCTTATGATGCGGGCTCAAAATCTAAATTTCGTCGATGTGTCTTGTGGTATATATCAGCTTGGTCTGGAGAGGACAAAATTTAATATTTTCAGGGAAAAAAATTGTGCCGCATCAAAAATGCGGCCGCTGGACGCTTAAGAGCTGATTGCTAACTACAACATGCACAGTAATGGAAGGAAGTTTGTTTATGATTAAAGATTAAGAGAAATCTTCAGTGATCGTTTTCCGATCGACATTTGAATTCATTCAAAGTTTAATTACTATTATCCAAAAGAAGGGTTGTCCAGATATAATACCGTAAGAAATTTCCATAAGAAGATAAATTCTACGTGGGAAAAGTCTAGTTTGTTTTTTCGGTTATAGACTAATCATAAACGAATTTTCTTTCGCTACTGTACATAGGAAGTTAATCTTGATAGTAGAGACTATAAACTTTACAAGATATCCCGACATTGGGTTTAGATATATTCACAAGGCTTGGAACGACGTCCGGGCGATGGATTCAGCAGTACCTTCCTATTTATTTACAAATAGATGTCAATTTAAATACATGACGGAGCTTAACCTGTATGGGCATACATAAAATAGTTGCATTGAACTTCACTGTATATCGAATATCTATTTTACCTTATACAAATAGATATACAGGCGCAAGGCCGAATCACCCAGAATTGGGGTGGCTGTAGGCAAAACGCACCTCACACTCCTCTCATGCACTCACGCCCATACCAAAACTTAGCCCTCTAACATAAAAGTTTCAGCAAAGACCGCGCAACTCATACTGCGAGGCAGGAGTGAAGTCCGAGATCAGTTTCAGCAGCAGTGCTCGACAACTTTCCCACGTTTACCGCTTTTGCGTCATAATTGTCGGTCACACCCCCAGCCACGTTCATTCCTCTTCTCAGCAGGGTGCCCATGGCGGGAAAGGGCTTTGGGGAAGCGTCAAAGCTCATACATTCACAACAATTCTCCACTCACGCCTGTCCATTGCACGTGCTCTTGATATCTATACACGGATGTCTCTCATCCCTAAGACATGATTCACCCATTCCATCCACCTAAACTTCGATAATTTTCATGGCCGACGTCTACTCACCTCCGCTTATATTACTCTTTTCACCAATCTCCCATCGTCTATCTTGGCATGTCTTCTAACCCCAATAGAACACGTCAAACAACTCTGTACTCCAACTTCCCAACCAACCACGGTCTACTTCAAATAAAGTCCTAAATGATCCTATCCCACCGCGTCTCTCCGGTCATTGCTCTCAAACATTTCATCTCAAAATCATTTAACTTATTCTCACCTCCGTTTTGGCCTTGTGGAGCACAGTTGGGACGAAAACCTCCTCATACAACCATATCCTTGCTTCCAAACTCAATATTCTACAGCTCAGCACAATTTTCAGTGCATCCAGTCAAGTCTTCTCCACATGACAGCTCACGCACTTAGAACCTTGAACATCGTCAAATAACTCTGTAAAACTGATTCTGCTCCCATCTCATTATTTTTATCCAAATTAACTTGAGGCCTTCTTCTCTCAATCTGTTCCAATCCCTGACACTAGCCAACACAACTCCAAAATACGCCGACAAGTGGCGATTTTTTTCCATAAACAGCTACATGACGACTGCCAACTCCTCTCATTGAACAATTCTAAGCCTTGACCCATTAAATAGAGATTCAACAGCAAGGGAGACATAGCCACCTTGTCTCAGTTCCACTTCCACTAGCAGCCAAGCACTCCGCTAGCTCCCTACTCAGACACCTGCTCTGCTGCCAAAATAAAAACTCTGGACCGTTCTTAACAATTTTTTGCCCAATTCATACAAACGCAACGCCCTCTATACACCTCCCTGTTGACTCTATCGCAGGATTTTTCCAGTCCGCTGGCCCACAACACATTCGTTTCTTTTGTAAGGTACCTTTCACAGATTTGTCTTACTGCAAAAATCTGATTTGCACACCCCCAACCACTCCTGGAACCTCGCTGTTCCTTGCCGATCGCACCATCCACAGTCGCTAATCTTCTTGATTTAGACTCTTCAATGTTACTTCCTCACCAAATACAGTAAACTTATGCTTCGGAATTCCTACAGGGATTTGTATATCCTTTGCCCTTATACGGCAAAACAACGCGAGCCCTTCGCAACTCATTTGGCACCTTGACCGAAGCAGAATACATATTTAGTAGCCTCACCAGCTATACAACTACAGCTATTCTCTCCCCTTCTAGCGTTCTTAGTCACAAAGCCGTCTAAACCAAGGATTTCCCCTGCTCGTATCACTTCCATCGCCTTCTACCCACTTTCTTAGAAGTTTCGGATTTTTTTTTGCGCTACAAGCCAACATCCGTGCACCGCCGATCACAGCCACAATGTCAGCCTACTTGACGTCCTTAAACTTTAACAACTTCTCAAATTAGTAAGCACACCTATAACAAAAACCGTCTGTTCAAATGTATCATCACCTCCCCCATCCCCGTCTCTCTCTTCCTCTCTTTCAGAACATCATCTTGGTCTCCTCAAAATCTCCGAACCACCGCCTAACCTACCTAGCCTGTCATGCCTCACCACAAGCTTCACATTTTTTCTCTTCTCTCTTTAGTTGTCTTAGACACTACCGACTTCCCCTGCAACCACTCCTCAAAAGCTCCCTCTACTAGAACAGTTCAATGCAGCAAAACCAATATAAGACTTCTTGGACTGATAACAAGAGGCAGGCCCAGCACAAGCCTTTCTCTCTGTCCTCCCGCCCCCTCAACGCCCCATAGTCTCGGCAACATTACGTCATGTCACGACTCAGGAATGCGACGAACCTTTCTATACTTCAGCTGCAACATGACATATTTTGCAGTGCATTTTAAGGGCGATCCAAACTTGGACAGGAACCGGAACAGAAAATGAATCCATCATTTTGTTGATATTGCAGCAATTATGAATGTCACATTGCAACACTGCAGCAGCCCATAAAAAAACGACGAGGCAATTGGAAGAGCGGAAATTAAATGTTCCCACATGTACTGCTGGTAGGAGCATCAACCAAGCTCACCCACATTCCCCAGTGAATACACCCTCACCACGCCCACCGCCTTATTCCTCATCGAATACCCTCCAGGCTACCTTTCACCACCCATCCCCTAATTTCATCCTCCGCTGCCCACTCCTCCTTTTACCTCCCGCTGCCCACCCCCTCCTTTTTCAGTGAACATCACCCAATCAACCATCCGTTGCCCTCTGCTACTTACTCTGTACCATGATCTAGGCGGAAATGCTCTAGGCAGCGATAGACAGCTGAGGGGGAAATTGTTCATCAAGTGGGAAAATGGCGGTCAGCAGAGAGTTGGCTGGGTACGGGCCAGCATTAGGATTAGTAAGGAAGGAAAACTCACCGCAACACAGCGGGGAATGCCCTCCAAATTAAGAATTCGTACGACCCACTCAAGCAGGAAGAAGTTGATTTGGTGGGCCATCTTGGTGGCGGCAGTAAAGTGAATCACCGAAAAAGGGAGTTCAACACCGGTAGGCGAATATGAAGGGGTTCAGTCGCCCAAGTCCCCTGTGCAAACCCTTATCAACCAAGTCAAAAAGCTAAGCGCGAAAAAAGAACGACCTCATTATGGTTCAAGTAGGCTTAGAGAACCTGCAAGTCGACACGTCTCACCAACTTACACCTAAGAAGGGACCAAAATGAGCAAAACGAGGAGCAAGAATTCGTGCAGCTACAGAGGCAAACAGCCGAAAAAAGAACTGGGTCAGGCAGCAGAAGCATTTACGGTAGGAAATCGAGCGACTCTCGGAACAGCTTAGCAAATGACTGGTCATCGAAAACTGATAGGAGAAAAAAAAATAAAAGTTCTACTGGGAAATGTACAATCACTAATGCCCAAGATGGATTGTCTTCAAGCTATAGTGAAAACGAACGAATATGACATAGTTGGAATCAATGAATCGTGCCTGGACATGAATGACCGGAATCTCCAGGATGAAATAGGCCTTCAAGGACTCAGGACCTTCAGTGTAGACATACCTGCGCCCAGAAGGAGAGGTGGAGGGTCAGTGCTATATGTCAAAGAAACCCTTCATCCAATACTTCGCAGAGCAACAGCAACAACATTTTATGAGGTAATCCAGGTCGACTTCATGTCCTTCAATGGGATAATAGTGTAAATGGTACTTGTATACCGAAATCCAAGACAAACAGTAGACGAAGAAGATGATCTCTTTTACGAATTGGACAATATCATTTCCTCATCCCATGAGAGCATCTGGACGGAGGACTTCAACCTACCTGACATCAATTGGACAACACTGGAAGCTGCATTACGGGGCGGCATATTAATACGACTCGTAAATAGTAACAACTAAGGCCGGTACGTGGAAGAACAAACCAGAGGTCGTTATATCTTGGACTTCGTTCTATCAACTAAAGAACAACTAGTAGAACTGGTAACAGTTAAATAAAAAGTAGGTGATCACCATATTAATAAATTCAAAATTTAGCAAACCGAACAATGTGAGAATACGCAAGGTATAACTTCAATTTTTGAAGAGCCAATTTTTATGGTTTGAAGGATGATATTACAAACATAGATTTTGGGTACCAGTTCGATGGCAGGACCGCTGATGAATGCTATGCGTATCTTAGAGATATGGTGGTGCAAGCAAGCAAGCAAGCGGTACATCCCGGAGAGAAAAGTACAGATAAACAATCCCTCTTGGCTGAATAATAAAGTTCAAGAAGCAATTGCTCGTTGACAAACATTGTACTTGGTTCACAAAGCTAATCCAACACCCGAGTCAGAACAAGCGCATGAGCAGGCTGGCAGAAGAGTAAACAGAATGGTCAGAAGAGCCAAGAGAAAGAAGGGAAAAATATGGCTAAATCGGGTTATCGAAATGTTGTTGGTAACAGCATTGGCTCTCTACGAAATAGTGCAGGTGATCTGAAATCATCCGATGCCGACATGTCTATGATACTCAACAAATACTTTGTAACTGTCTTCACAGATGAGGATATAAATAATATTCCAGAAGTCGAACTACTTGGAGAAGCTCAACATTTGGAAAATATTAACTTCCTCGCTGGTGAAGCCTAGAAAAACAACTAAGCAAACTAAATGTTTACAAATCTACAGGATCAGATGACCTGCGTCCGAGAATGTTACGGAAGCTCTCCGAAAGCATAAGTGGTCTACTGGCAGAGATCTTTAACAGATCTATGACTACTGGAATTATTCCAGAAGATTGGAGAACCGCAAACATCATAGGTATATTCAAGAAGGATAGTAGGCACGAGCCAGGAAACTATACTCCAATCAGTCTCACATCTGTGGTCGGCAGAACCTCGGAAAGATTGATAAAAACACGTATTACGTGTCACATCGAGAGAAACCACCTCATCAAGGAAACCCAACTTGGCTTCAGAAGTAAACTTAGCTGCCTGTCCATTCTCCTGGACTTTTTCAATAAGGTCACCGTGAACGATGACGAAACCAAAACTGTCGACCTTATTTATATTGACTTTTAAAAAGCCTTTGATGAGGTCCCTCACAAACGCCTACTTAAAAAAATAGAGGAGGTGGGCAGACCTGGAAACGTTGCCATGTGGCTCCGAAATTGGCCAAGGAAAAAGTCGATGGGCTACGGCAGCCTCAGGTGTACCCCAGGGTAATGTCCTTGGGCCCCTTCTCTTTATCTAGATAAATGATCTTTACACCGACATCGTTAGCAAGTGATCAAAATTTGCCGAAGACATTAAACTCTGCCACAAAGCGAGCTGTGAGCAAGATCGCATAACTATCCAGAGGGATCTTAATAGACTTGTGGACTGGTCTGATAAGTGGCAAATGAACTTTAATATTGAAAAATGCACTGTTATGCACATCGGATCACAAAATCGAAATTCTGCTTTTGTAACGGCAGACCATCAGATGACTGAAGTAAACCAACAACGAGACCATGGCATATTATACACCAAAGATATCAAGTGGAAAATACAAGGGGAAGCTAGTTACAAGAATTGCACTAGAGTCCTAGGTTTTATATCCTACCACAAGTTATATACTGCATGCCAGAAATGGAATTTGTAGTACAATTTTAGTCCCCTCACATAAGGGGGGATATTAACGAAATAGAACGACTTGAGCACCGAGAAACAAAAAATCATTCCGCAAAGATTCGACGAACTTAAACTGATATCACTTGGAAGAAGACGACTTGTAGGTCAGTTAATAGGAATCTTGAAATACCAAACGGATTTACTAGAGCTAGTCCTGAGGGACTCTTTGACCGATTATAACCCAAGGAACAAAAATAAAGGACAAAAGCAGCAGCTAAAACTATTCAGAACATCAGAAGCCAAAAACTTATTTCCAAAATAATTTGGAACCGTTTACCACGTGATGTGGTTAACAGTAATAACGTAAATACATTTAAAAACTGCCTCGACAAACAGTAGGTGACTAATCCATTCCCTTACTAAGAAAATGTGGTGTTGGGATGCCTTCAGCATCCCGCAGCCCATAGACGATGGGCACCTCATCTAGGCTGGGCTAGCTGTACTGCAAATTAAATTTTGAAATACTGCTAGCATAGACTCTTCAGCCAGTCCCGGGCTTACTACTACTGCTGAATCTTTGCCATTTTCACCTCATCGTTCCACTACTAGCAAATATACCTCTTTATGTCTTCACATCGATCATTTCAGCTTCCCGCAACACCGTCGACTAGCACCTCTCTTCTATCTGCTTTAGCTTAGTAGTTCTTCGCCCACCATCTAATTCTCTAGTGAATACAACAGTTACCGCAAGCATTGGGGCTGCCATGATGCCTATCAACTCGAATATAACCAGGCGAAGTTATTTGATGATCGAACTATCCAATTCCTCACTTTTCACAAGCTTTGACCTGTTCACGCACTTGTATCGGGAAGTCTTTTCTTCCTGAAAGAGCCACGATCCTTATCCCGTCTTGTAATCCCAGAATATTCTTATATTTCCCTGTCGAAAAATAATCTCTGCATGGTACATCCTTTTCAGCCATGCTGCATTGCAGAGTTTTCGTGACCATCTTCCTCCTGGCTCAACCTATGATGATACTACTGATCCCGGATTTCCGCTGTATTCGTTCGTAAGCCCTGGTGTTGCGCTGTTAGAGGTCCAGAAATGTCATTGCCATTATTTACGCTTCCTCAACCCTTCTTATCCTCGAAGAGTAAACAGCATCATAAGTAAGAAGGGACCAAGTTGGTCTCATCAGAGGTAGCTGTTTGGTAGCCATGAGATTTGTGTGGTAGCTAGCGGGCTCCAGCAGGTTAACGCAGGTACATGGGGACAAGTGCGGTGGTAAGACCAGAAGTATTGGAGTCAGGTCACAAAGGGGCGTTGTGCTAAGCAGCCCTGGCTTACTTAAGTTTTCCAATCTGAGCTGAAACAGGTGGACAATTCAGAATAAAGAATCATCTCTACCGGAGCTCTGACGTGAGACCTAGTGAGCTCCCACGTTGGGCGCGCTGTAACAAATGGAATGGGCTAGTGGATGGGAACTGAAATGAGGAGCCGTATTTATTCAGTACACTCATGCGCTGATATCGCACAAGTGAGGCTCCTCACGGTGTGCAGGTATGGTTTCTGGGGAACATTTTTCTTGTGTAGGTAAAAACTGACTGGCAGTAGAAGGAAGCGGCTTCGTTTGATGCAAAGTGGGTCGGCAAGGGTGCCACAGAGTGAAAGGATGGGTGGTTAAATAGAGGAAAGCTGATTACGAACTGAGAGTGAAGGAGAAAGTGATTTCCGAATACGTTGGACGGCAACATTGGGTTCTATCAGGAAGTGTAATTACTTGAAATCATCATATAAAAGCCCCTGACCTGGCGTCAGGCAAACTTCTGCTGGTACTACGGTTATTAAGAGAAAGAGGTTGGATATTTAATCTGTAAATGACTATATGAGTCTCATATGGCAAGCTCTTCACTCCATGCCTCGCTTTGCATACTGCTTCTTCGATAATTTTTTCCGCTGCCCAATCTACTTGGATTTTGCCGCTGCCGTGGTGTTGTTTATCAATATTTCATTCATTTGTCTTGACCCTGTATGGACTGTATTTGTAGCCTCAACAGAGGGTTCTGATTAACAAGAAAGTCAATCAAAGCACAGTTTTATAGAAAACAGTAAACGGACATTTTTTTCTAAAAAAAACTGACAAAATACTGCAAACTCTCTTTACACCATCATTCCCTGTCCCATAGATATTACATCTATGCACAAACAGTTGCACACACACACACGCACATACACGCACACACACACACACACACACACACACACACACCCACACACACACACACATACAACAAAGATCTTTCGCTGGCTGACCACAGAGCCAACCTAGTAATACAAAGTCACTCTCCGGAGGTGGACAGGAAGGACTAGGGGTTGCCCAGAGGTGACAGAGTTTGTCTTTCACAGCTGAGGTACGGGCATCACAAGTAGATAGTATGACTCAGAAAAGGACATTCAAGAGTCATTCGGGCGGTGGGGTAGGGGTTGATCGGAGTCAGTGTCAGAAGGTGGGCGGCGCGGAGAGTAGCGGAAGGTGAGCGGCGCGAATGAACGGGGGTGACTCATTGGGATGAACGGACAGCTATATATGTTAACAGGTTATGATGTAAGTAGGTTATATATTTTTATTTACATATACAGTACTGGAAAAATTATTATGGATTTTTGAGATTTCCGGTATTTTTACATAAGAAGGTGAAATAAACACAATTTATGTAATGATAGAT
>SDVV010041428.1:0-10437 GCA_016164225.1 Gammarus roeselii | reverse complement strand
GTAGTGCTGTGGGGTATACTTCACAGTAGTGCTGTGGAGTACACTTCACAGTCATGCTGTGTAGTATACTTCACGGTAGTGCTGTGGAGTATACTTCGCAGTAGTGCTGTGAAGTATGCTTCATGGTAGTGCTGTGGAGTATACTTCACAGTATTGCTGTGGAGTATACTTCACCGTAGTGCTGTGGAGTATACTTCATGGTAGTGCTGTGGAGTATACTTCGCAGTATTGCTGTGGAGTATACTTCTCAGTAGTGCTGTGGAGTATACTTCACGGTAGTGCTGTGGGGTATACTTCACAGTAGTGCTGTGGAGTATACTTCACAGTAGTGCTGTGGAGTATACTTCTCAGTAGTGCTGTGGAGTATACTTCACGGTAGTGCTGTGGGGTATACTTCACAGTAGTGCTGTGTAGTATACTTCACCGTAGTGCTGTGGAGTATACTTCACAGTATTGCTGTGGAGTATACTTCACGGTAGTGCTGTGGAGTATACTTCACAGTATTGCTGTGGAGTATACTTCACAGTATTGCTGTGGAGTATACTTCACAGTAGTGCTGTGGAGTATACTTCATGGTAGTGCTGTGGAGTATACTTCACAGTATTGCTGTGGAGTATACTTCACCTTAGTGCTGTGGAGTATACTTCACAGTAGTGCTGTGGAGTATAGCAGTGCTATGGAGTAGAGTAGTGCTGTGGAGTATAGTAGCGCTGTGGAGTATGATGGGGAGTGCAGATCTCCTCCTCCCCGTAGGGGCACAGAGGAGTGTCAATATTCCTTCTTAGTGGTGCTATGGAGTGCTGGCTCCTCTCAATCTCTGTGATGTTAAGTGCTCTCTTCCTTCAAAGTAGTGTGATATATTGCTGCTCCTTCCATGCTAGTGCGGTGTTGAGGAGTGCACCCTCCACATACACAGACTACAGCTGTTCACCTTTCCCATTCATTTTGCTACTGAGTACACAGTCCTCGTAGCTTTCGATACAGAGCCCACCCTTACCCATAGTTTTTACAATGAAGTGCACTCTCCTCAATGTGTTTCCTATGGAGTACACTCATATTCATAATTGTTACCATGAAGTGTAACTTCCCTATTGCTTTTGCAATTGAGTAAACTCGTCCTCATACTATTCGCTATGAAGTGCTTCCTTTTCACAGTTTTTGCTATAGCATACACTCTTCCCCATATGTTTTTGTATGAAGTGCACTCCCGCCCATAGATTTCGCAATGCAGTGTTTTTTGCAACGAGGTACACCTACCCAATCAATGATACCACTGGGGAGTGTACCCCTCCGTAATTTTTACTATGGAGTACTGTCACCCACACGTAGGGTTTGTTAATAAGTGCACCTTCCCCATAGCTTTGACAATGCCATTGAGTGCACCTTTCCCATAGCTATCAGCTCTGGAGAACACTTCTACCCATAGGTTTTGCTATGGTGTTAACTACCTATAGTTTCTGTGAAGGAGAACAAGGGCTCTCTCCATAGTTCTTGCGAAGGATTGCATTCCTACCAATAGATTATTTGTTTGTGGAGTGCTCCTTCCCCATGGTTCTTGCAGTGGCGTACACAATCTCATGGATTTTGCTATGGAGTTCACTTGTCCCTGTAGCTTTTGCCATATTTGGAGTGCACCCTCCCCACAGCTTCTCATATTGAGTGCACTCTCCTCGTGGTTTTGCTACAGTGCGCGGTCTCCTTTCGACGCATCCGTTGTAGATTACAGCATGCATGGTAGCCACTCTTTTTCTGTAAAGCGATAAGAGATTATATACACGAGAAGCCTAAACAAACACGAATAACTTACTTTAAACTGTAAGCAAACACCTCAACGATTCCCGGCTGTTACGGACGTCAAAGTTCTATGCGTTCCTCTCAACATCTTCCTTCGAATGTTCCGGAAGCGTACATTTCAAAAAATTATATTATGAGGAGTAAGGTCTCTTCCACTTGTGCAACATAGCCACCAGAAGGAAGTTTCCATGAGCATTCTTACATTGTACACTTCAAACGATCGTCGTGCGATATGTACATATACGCTCCAGCACGGCCATCGCCGCACGCTAGGACGGCAGCAGCTGAGGGCGTTCGGAGGTTTCATCAAATGAGCATCGTATGGCTGAGCGAGAGCTGACCATCGCAGCAGCCTGCGATCACGCGAACAAGGCACGGAGGAAGTTGATGTGGCGGACAGGGAACAGCAGCCATCGCAGCATTCTGAGCCAGGCCGCGGCCACAACTCCCGGCCGCTTCAGAGAGAGTATGAGGCGGTTGGACAGCAGGCAAGGCAAGTTACTGGCCGCGATCGCTTGTTCGCCAGCCCTTCTTAGCAAGCTGGCTTAGCTGTGCCGGACCAAAACACACTCTGCCACAAATAATGCTCATAAACAAGACGTGTTATACATACTTGCATAAATGACCCGATTTTCTAGGCGAGGAGACTTGTACTCTCAAGCAGAGATAAACTGGACTGACTCTTCTAGTCTCCGAGATAAAGAGACTCTAGCACGCTAATGAACCGCCCCAACTGATAGCGTAAACAGAACGCACAGCAAAGCATCAACGGATGATAATGACCAAGCGTCGTCATCAATCTCGTTCTTGGTATCATCTAATTGTAATGCATCTCTATCATTTCTATCCCGAAGTCTTCGTCATCTAAGTAATTTTATTTTAAATAACACAAAATCATATTGGTTACTACTGTCATTTCGACAGCAGCCCACTGGGATCAGTGTCCATATATCGTAGTGGAGAGCAATGGTAACAAGATTTGGGCTCAACCATAGGTAAGTAGGACCTGCAGTTCAAGTTTCTATAGATTTCAAATCTGCGTGGGGTTAATGCATGGTCCATTTCGTATTCAAGTCCTTGATGGAATCTGTTCACAGCAGGCTTGGCCAGGATGGTATGATAGAAACATGTTGTGTTAACGTACGTTGTGCACCAGTTCAGTCGCACAAGGCACACTTTTCAGGTAATCAAACTTTTAAAAAATATTGGCAATTTTGGAGAGCAGATATAACGTACTTTCAAATAGCTTGTTTCACCGACATAAGGTTGCCACAAATGCTGTGGGAATTTATGCTCACAGCAAATGGGAATCTGGCAGCACACCAAACGTAGTCTGAGACAGCGAGACTTGGACTCCACAGGCTGCTGTCGACGGACGAGATAATGTCAGCTGTCAGGCTTATTTTAGCTTAGTTGACAGCGGTGGGACATGAGTGCCGCTTTGTCAAGCAGTGATGGGAGGGTCACAGACTCAGAGCCGTAATCGTGTATCAGAAGCATACTTCTCCTCGATAGCAAATCCATTGCTTTAGTTGCTTTGCAGATCAGCAAAGGAACTGAACTTTTGTTGGTACACTAACATACAACAGCTAATTGATCATTTAGCCTTAGCCACCCAGGAGGTTAGGTTATAGGTCACGAACGAAGTGTATAGCTTTTTCTTACCAATCCAGAACGAGGGCGTGCCGGCAGTGGTACGTACGGTGGTACCGTACAGTAAACCATCACGACTTCAAGTCGCTCGATATCTACGTGGGGCTCTGGTGGCGACACATTCATTCCAGTCTGCACGTCGGTGGTGTTTCTATCGCTGTTTGGTATAGCATACATCCCTCAGCATGTGCCGCTGTCTTGTGGCAGATACAGGTGTGGGTATTTAATTGCTTACGATAACAGCTATGATTAAAAGAGGTTTGTTGATCCAAGTCCAATCGACATAGCTAAATCAACTTACAAATTTAATATTACATACACACGCAAGTAGTTCCTTTCCTCATCGAGGGTTAGCGTCCAACATACCGTATGTAGATCAGGAAAAAATATTTTTCCAAAAGTCAAATGGGGAACAAAGCAAGATCATTTACCAACCATGTTATGCCGATGGGTCCGTTATCTTTGGGGGCACGACACAGATCCTTTCATACTTACATTGCACGATTCATAAAGTTACAATGCATGCTTAGGTAACTTCGCTGCATTAACAAATAGGATACCGTTTTTAAAGTGATGATAACGAAATAAGGCTCAATCAACTCACTGACCCTGATCTACGAGCAACTCTTCATATATTATTCTCATAGACGGCAGTGTTGCTCGGAGGTGCAAGCAGATGTATCAGGGGCTCAATTCAAATAGGGGAAGCGGATATTAGAGCGTTGTTAGAAACAAGGTTAGAGAGTGACGGCCAGACAACTTCGCACCTTGCATATCGAAATGTCCGTTAGGCGTAATTTGGACGAAGGCATATACATATGATACTTGCACATACCTACACTTGCTAGAAAATGTACAGTGAAGTCGAGAGAAGCACAAACAGCCGAGGACGAATCTTTGTATGGTCACTTGAAAACACCAAAATGACCCTATTCAGACTGTGGAATGGGACTAGTATGTGTGAATGACTAAATAAGCTTCATTCGAATATCTCTCCTAGAGCCAGGGCTTGCTTATCGCGATCATTCTGACTACAGTGGAACAATGCGAGTCAGTATGCAACCGATAACATGAAACGAACCCTGAAGTAGCGAGTGCTGGTCATGTCGCGTAGAGTAACATAGCACCTAACTTTGTGTACAGAGCTTCTTTAGCTTGTCTTGCAGACCGGCTAGATAAACACGAGGAAAGTTATTCATGAAAGCTGAACAATAAACCGTGTCAAACAATTACCGTGGAAAAAGAACAGCAAGTGGAGAGGAAAAAACACCCGCCACAAAAATGGTCACGCATTTCCTAATCTTCCCCGCCCCCTTCATTTCCTACACCTCCTCCCTCCACTCTCCTTCATGATTTCACTACCCCTACCCTCCACCCCCTTCTTCATTTTCGATGCCCGTTCCCCATCCTCCATTCTCTGTCCTTCCAGCCATTGAACCCCCCCTCCTGTCCTACAGTACGATACCCCCTCTCTCATCTCCGTCAACCCCCACTTAACCCCCACAATATCCGAAGCCTCCACCCCCTCCTCTCTCCCACCGGCACGTCAAACCTATTCAGCCTCTTCATACGTCAACGAATGACGTCTGACTAAGTACTTCCCAATCATTTTGTTACAGTTGAAAGAAGAAATTGATAAAAATGTCATTATTGTCGAACTTTCAGGTGCTGTCGTCTATGTACGCCAAACGTCATCTCCATCCAATAGCCTGCCTTACAACACCCCACTCCGTTCTTTGTGGATGAAAGGAGTAAACATTGAAAATATTACCCTGGACTCGCCGCTACCGAGCGGGCTGGTCAAGAACCTAGGGATTAGGGTTCTAGTCCTCTTTATAAGCCTGAATGTGATCGGTATGCATATAGGGAGAGGCGAATTGATGGAGAGAGAATCCGTAGCGTATACCATACATTTTATTATTAGAGGCTAATCAAAAGAAAACGCATGATCGCCCACGGTCCGAAACATGCCTGTCTTTTATTTACAAAAACAAATTACCAGTACAATAGAACCAAGAATCCTCTTTTACTATAATCACAAGTTTTCATGTACCTTAAAATATACGAGCTTCATTGAGCATCACGTTTCAGCTCAACCCAGTATCGCTTAGCCTAACCCACAATAGCCAGACAGTCTGTTTCAAAACATCTCTCGACGATTTTTCTTTCCGGTGACGAATTGAAACACTTTGTCAATAACAATTGCACAACCATATTATCTGCAAGGTCTAAAGCTGCCGACACGTTTTACTTACAAGCGCACTTGGTACACATCCGATTTTCCTAACAACTATTTATTTACCGGCCCACCTCCCAAACCCAATATTATTGAATTGAATTGTTCAGTTGGAACAGCACGCATTTCCATCAATTATTTATGAAAAGTAGTCCATCCTGGACAGTACGGGTTCCCGACGCTGATTGCCTGGTTATCACAGATGCTATCACTCTCCCATCAATGCCATTGTCACTGTGGCATTGATGGAAAGCAGCTGTGATAGGTGAGACCTACAGGGTGCCGACCAACTTGAAGATCACACATTAGAAGTTAACAAGTCGCGGGAGACACTTGGTGACAATCAAACTTAGAAAATAAACGTTCAAGAAGATATCTCATTTACGATTATCTATCATTGATAAATTGTAAACCTATTTACAAAAGCTACCTGTCGGTAGTACCTTCTTTCTTTTTGTGCAATGCCTACATTATCCAGCAAAGTAGCATTTACACGATTCTCTTTCAGGTATGATGGATGAGCTGTGCCTCTGTGTTTTAACCTCGTCTTCAAAGTTGAGCAAACTCTTCTTCCACACACCATGCACGGTCATGCTTCAGAGTATCAGCCGAAGGGCGTGGTAGAACGTGTAACTCCTTACGGCATGCACAATGAGCGCATACATAGAGGCAGGTTTCTAACGCATTCATGAGCTGCCTCTACATGTTTTCGTGCAGAATTGATTAGGGTCTGCCAATCCCGATTCAGTCGAGTAGAAGAGAGCAGATGGCTGGTGGTTGGCAATAATAAAAGTTGAACATTCTCGTTTCGATGGTAAGGTTGTTGCCAGCCAACTACGTTTCGTTGAGGGAAAAGACAGAATAGATTCTTCATTTAGTATACTGCATGTTTTTCGATGAACACATTGGTGAATTGTTAAAAATAATGTTGCTAAATCAATACATATTGCAACAGTGGATGAATCTAGCGGTAGATTTGGGTTTACCTTTACCTTATATCACCTTCAGTTATTTTGGTTTACCTTTACCTTATATCACCTTCAGTTATTTTGGTTTACCTTTACCTTATATCACCTTCAGTTATTTTGGTTTACCTTTACCTTACATCACGTTCAGGTATTTTGGTTTACCTTTACCTTATTTCACCTTCAGTTATTTTCCTAAGGCAGTAGCTTCTGCCGATAAACCGATTGGGAAGATTCTGGACTTGATGAACGTGGGTGAGTATGGGTTATCAAGTGGTGATGGACCGATGCTGACCGTTCAAGACAAATTACGTAAATGACATTAACTGGTGGTGCGGCAAACGGGATCATGAAGTCGGGTGGTAATGGGCCAATGCTAGCCATCACTACGGAAGTCAGTGTTGGGGTTGGATCGTGTGACAACTGACCAATCAATACCAATCTAATCCCAACATTGACTACCGTAGTGATGGCTAGCAATGTTCCATTACCACCGGACCTCATGAACCTGGTTGCCGCACCACCAGTTAATGACATTAGCGTAACTTGCCTAGAACGGTCAGCATCGGTCCATCACCACATGATAGCCCATACTCACTCACGTGCATCAAGTCCACCCACCGCCTCGTAACATGATTTGAACAGACGACATCGGCCCAATGAGCTGGTAGCGGCCACTGGGCCGGTAGCAACCCTCTCCGAAACAGTTTGAAACAGTGTACAGCAACAAGCTTCTTCACTTCACATGCTATGTCTTATTTTTTTTGTGAAATTTCAAGGTATAAAATACCCTAGCCAGGGTCTTCCCGTCACATGAAACGTAACAAAACATGTTCCGACATTACTACAACCAAATATACCGACTGGGAATTGGTTAAAATATTCTCGGTCACTTCTCCCTTGTTGCTACAACAAAAAAAAACGACTGGGAATTGGTTAAAATATTCTCGGTTACTTTTCCCTTGTTGCTACAACCATATATACCGACTGGGAATTGGTTAAAATATTCTCGGTCACTCCTCCCTTGTTGCTACTACCAAATATACCGACTGGAAAATAGTTCAAATATTCTCGGTCACTCCTCCCTTGTTGCTACTTTCAAATATACCGACTGAGAAGTAGTTCAAATATTCTCGGTCACTTCTCCCATGTTGCTACTATCAAAAATACCGACTGGGAAGTAGTTCAAATATTCTCGGTCACTTCTCCCTTGTATGCAACGTAATGAAACGTTTCGTTAACGATAATGGACTTCATCAGACACGTTGAAGATTGTTGCTTTATTTTGTGTTGCTTAACTCACCACGACTTCTCAGTGAAAATATTAGAAGTAGGCAAGGCAAATGTGATCTGCAGAGCCATCCGTATCAGTGATATTTCTCAGAATTCATTGGGAGTGAATTATTAACTGTTCAGGTACCTGCTGCATCCACCAGGCCAGGTACATATCACTTCCTCTTATCTCCTCGGCGGCCGTCGCCTTTTACGGGGAATCTTTCTTCTCCCCCTTCTCATCCAAAGACGATCAACCCTTTCACCCCTCCCTTCTTCCCTGCAGACTCTACTCCCCTCCCCCCATCCTACCTAGGCACCAGAGCCTTCCTGCACAACACACGGTAGCAATTACACGCCCCCAGATGGATGGGACAGGGGCAAAGATTTGGACCACCAGATCCCCTTTGGGGGCCACTGTTCGCTGCGACCTGGAGGCTGGGGAATGGGGAGCTGGACAGGAGAGATCCCATTGGGGCTTCGTAACCCCTTTGAGACGACCACAACAACATATCTTGAGCAGCAAGACAGTTGATTTGTATTGTAGACTGGTTAATTCTCTTGCCTAAGTGATGCGATGTACTTTTCTAGTGAGAAATGGCACATCGCAATCATACTCGGGACAACTAAGATCAACATCATACGAAGGACCTATCACACGGTTGTAATTTGAATTTCCGAGTTGGTGGGTTCAACTGGGGAATTTCAGTTTTGTTTTGTACGCATTTGGGGAACCTTGGATGTGAAGAGGTAGCGTACGTGATACCCAAATAGAACAGTCAAAGTTGACGCTACGCAAAGAGTTGGCAGTCAGGAAATGGTAAAAAAAAAGTTAGAGCTAACACGGCACGATGAGTTGGCGGCCGAGGAAGGATAAATGAACATCCAGAAATGACGCGGCACGAAGAGTTGGCGGCCGAGTAGAGATAAATGAACATCCAGAAATTAGGTGACACGAAGAGTTGGCGACCGAGTAGAGATAAATGAACATCCAGGAATGACGCGGCACGAAGAGTTGGCGGCCGAGTAGAGGAGATAAATGAACTTCCAGAAATGAGACGGCACTAAGAGTTGGCGGCCGAGAAACGATAAATGAACATCCAGAAATTACGCGGCACGAAGAGTTGGCGGCCGAGTAGAGATAAATGAACATCCAGAAATGAGGCGGCACGAAGAGTTGGTGGCCGAGGAAGGATAAATGAACATCCAGAAATGACGCGGCACGAAGAGTTGGCGGCCGAGGAAGGATGGGTTCGCCCGAGCTTTATAGCCGCTGATATGATCAGTGATCGGGCAGAGTTGGACGAGTAGAAGAACCACAGTTCAGCCCCGCAACCTCTTGAAGTCAAGAGGTTTAAGCGAGTGGGGTTCAATGTTTAGAGGCGCGAGTGGGGAAGTTTGTTTCGAGACCTTAGTGAGTGGCAGCATGGATCAGCTCGGTGGCCGAGTGGGTAGTGTGTCGGCCTCTCCTCACAATAGATTTCCATTGGAAGATGGAGGTTCTAGGTTCGAGCCCACCTTACTATGAGTTAGATATTCTGGCCGGTCTCTTAAATGGACAAAGGCAGTCCATAAAACGCTGTGGGTAAAAAAAAAGAAGGCAATCAGGTGGCATCTAACCCGTTGAATAAACGAATATTCTACAAAATGCAAACAAACAAAAATCCTCCACAAACACTTTTGTGTGTAGCCGGAGTACTTTAAGGGAGGCAATGGGCGTTAAATTACATAAATGAAGAACTGAGATGGATCTAATTACATAGGGTAGCCTGTTCAGCAGGAGACATTAGGTAAAGAAGGGGACAAAAGAAGGATCATTTGAGTGTCAAAACATTAATTAACCAGCTTCTTAGATCCCCTAACTTCATCCACTGAACTTGTGAATGAAGTAGACATTCTAAAAGCCTCGATATATTATCAAACAAGAAGCAATACGGTTATGACAGCACTATACAAATGTTATCATGACGGTATCAACGTAATTCACTTCAAAAATGCTCATGCACATATTCGTTGAAACACAATAAGCACATACATGAGTTACCTTTCCTATGAACGAAGATTCAACTCGCCTTCAACAGTTATACCATTTGTTAACTACGAAATTGAACAAAGATATCATGGAAAAAACTAATGAAAGCTAATCTTCATTAGGAGTGTCTTGTGGAGCCTAACTGGAGTTGGGATCACCGAGGAGGCTGCTTTAGACGTGTGGCATCATCACCCGCCTGCCGGCACACATTACAGAGGTTGATTAGTGAGGTGAGGCTCACGGCTCGTCCACTCATAATATCAGCATCATCACCCGCCTGCCGGCACACATTACAGAGGTTGATTAGTGAGGTGAGGCTCACGGCTCGTCCACTCATAATATCTGCATCATCACCCGCCTGCCGGCACACATTACAGAGGTTGATTAGTGTGGTGAGGCTCACGACTCGTCCACTCATAATATCTGCATCATCACCCGCCTGCCGGCACACATTACAGAGGTTGATTAGTGTGGTGAGGCTCACG